>KZ809888.1:0-14649 GCA_000696205.2 Oncopeltus fasciatus
GGAAGTCTAGTGCCGTGGGTTTGAGTTTGCCTTGGGCAATCTTTGCCGAGAGATAAAAGCATTTCCAGTGCCTTGGGCGTTTAGAATAGAGTGACCTCCGTGTAGATAGCCCCTTTCTCCATGATTCTAAGTGATTAAACGCGAGAGAAAAAATAAATAAATAATATAAAGTTATCACTAGCATTATTAATTTTTGACAAGTATTCAAATTAGTTAATATTAGTATTATTTTTGTTGCACATATCTAAAGTACTAAGAAAATTACAACAAATTAACAACCAAATATTACAACAAGTATCTCTTTAAAGCGAACAAATATAATTTATCTTTATAATAAATGAACTACTGCTGTTTCCTTACTGTACCTCCTTACAATTGTTCGTATTTTAATCTTATCGGCGTATTGTTCTATGTTCCACAATGGGTTTTGCAACAAGTGAACCTTATATTCCACCAGGAAAACCCCTAGTTCCTTGTAATTCGAGTCAATTGCGTACTAATTAATTTTGTGAAATAGGTCTATGAGAGATTTTTCCTTGTATGCGAATGTTTCTTCCTCAATTTTTTTTTCACTTATAAAGATAAGACACAGTTTCCTTGCTACTAATAGATTGAGACAAGTTGAGATTTTTCACGTTTTATGATGAATGAGATTAAATGACGAATTACACTTTATAATCCAGAAAGATCATTGAGCGTTAAAGAGAGACCACTATATCTTGCTCTATACTGGTCGGGGAGGAAGATCCTTCAACCATCCTAGTTATATTCTTAAATATCCTCTTTAATAAGTGTTTTTGCAAAAAGTGTCAGATGTCTATGAAAGATATCAANGATTTATTTTTTACACTTACTTTCAATGTTTATGTGCTCTAGAAACTTTTATTTCAGTATATATTTATTCTTCAAATTCTGCTTATGCCTGTTTTTCACTTGTATATTAATTTTCAATTAATTTTATGTATAATTTTTAACTTTTTAAGTATTTCATAACTAACATATATTATAGTTGTATTTTTTCTACATGACCTTATGTATTTTTGTTTGAATCCTTGATACTGTAATTCGCAAAGTGATTTTTGTTAAAGAGCACTTAAGTACCAGAATAATTTTTTTTTTTTTTTCATTTATTCACCCATTAATGAACTCCAGTAACGGTATGCGCAATGAAGCTCGAATAACTATTTTTTTTTTTCCGAGCAGGCGACCCTTTTTTTTCGGCTTTCTAAAAAAAAAAATCCCCTTTTAACCACTTAGGGTCATGGAAGGAATTTAAAGAATTTACATTATATATTCTTCCTAGTAACCTCTGCACGAATTATTGCACGACTTTTACTCTTACTTTGATTTCAGCATTCCTTCCCTATTTAGCACAGTAAATTCTGTAGCAGTAGTAGAAGAAGAATCATACTCACTTTGTTGCGTCAAGATTTGATAGTGATTAACATCGCTCTGCCCCCAGACGTCATTGGAACCTTTGCACGGAGGCTCTTTATCATTCTCAATCAGCCCTGCTATCGATTGTTTACATTTCCTTGCAAATCCTCTCGCAAATAATCCTTATCAAAGTCTAAATATTCCTTGCTCCATGGATAAACATTGTTTGTTTTTTTCTTCTATTATTCTCTTGATGTTTTATATTCACTTGTTTTTATTTAGATTTACCCAGCTGTATATTTTATTGATATTTTATCAAATGGTTGTTTTTGATGTTTTATTATTTTGGTATACCCCCCTCCAATTTCCGCTTACAAAATAATAAGAGGGTACACAAATCACACTGCCCCTCTTACACCACTACGATTAGTATTGCCAATTATCAGCCAGCAAATTGACCTATTAGCTATGCCCAGCTCTCCACTCGGTATTTCGACATTAATACGTCTTATTAGGTGCACTTTCTGCATGGTTCAATTTTCTGTGTTTCTCAAGGTTCACAATTAATAGAGAAGTATTTAATATGAAAATTACTAGATGTAACATACAAATTTTAAAGGTAAAGCGGGAAACACTACTAAGGAATAACCTGGACCCACATATTCTCCATTAAAGAAGGTAATTACTTTTCAAAATTATGCTTATGTATTATATTATTGAAAAAAGGATTTAATTAATAAATTTAACGAATGATTTAATATAAAGCTTGCGTTAATTCATGCTGAAGTTGGATTGTGAGGTATTAATTTTATCATCGAGATTTTGCATTATCTATTGCTGAGTTTAATGTCTTAGATGAAGACTAAATTCACTTCAATGAATTTAGTTTTGCGTATTACGCCCAGATTTGCTTTAATGTCCCATTGCTGCAGTTGCAGTGCCGAAACAATCTCCGCTTTTATTTTATTTTTTTTTTCAGTATAATGGCGTGTCAACCAATAGGTCACTAACTCCAATATCTCCGCTCTTTAGCTACCTCGTTCTTCTTCTCCTGCCTTACCACGCTAGGTCTTCCTCGGGTTCTCATGACCTCCACAGCCTTGAGAATGTCTAGAGCTGCCTTCTCGATAGAGTCGTCTCCAGTCCTTTGAGTGAGGCCAATCCGCCCTTTTCATGCAGGATGCCACTATCTGCTATCCCATTGGTCACTGTCAAGCGTCGTACCATAATTGTGAATCCTCTCTTCTTATCTTATTTGGTCCTTCATTATCAGCTTCAATGTATACATTTTTTAGAACAGAAAATATTCTTTTTTTTTTTTTTTTTCTGTTGTGCCATCTGTACTACTTCGACCTTCCTTTGCCAGGTCTTAATCGGTATCTAATGGCTTCTAGAACCGGTACAATTCTTTAATCCCGCTGTATAACTGTTTTAATTATTATTTTTACAATTATATTTTGAATATTGTTCTGTACATATATTCACAAATGTACAGAGAGCTTTTTGGTTAAAAAAACATTGAACTCATCATCCAAATTTCACAAATAAATATGATCATTATAGATGTTCATGTAAGCTTCCAAGCTCAGCTCTGAAGAAGCCACGATATGTGAAAGCTTGGCAAAAAGTAACTTCACTGCATGGTCAAACCTGGAAGAAGTATTTATGAATATAATCATAATAATATATAATAAATATAAATATTTTATTTTGTTGTGGTTTTTAATCCCACGTAAATTATTATTTTTTTTTTAAACAATTAATGAGAGGGAACAGAAAATAAAAAACTATCTGTCCTCGCCAGGAATNGGGGGGGGGGTTATTTCAATTGTGTCCGTTTTAACTAAGACAAGCAAGTTCACTTATTGGTGTTTGTCAAAAATTCACTTATAATGGGGCGCGGTGACCTACAGGTTATGGCAGGATTCCCAGAGCTCTCCTGGGAACATCCTCACCTAATTGTCTATAATTCTTTATTGAAAGTTAAACAATTAGTATTGACAAGACGCCATCTTTGTGTGACATGTGTCGCGAATGAAGACATACAAGCATGTATTCCTTCTTTGATCTCTCCGACTTTCTGCAGGACTAATTTGTATATCACTCGTTCGTGATCAAATTGCTGAGCCATCTAGTTTGGAAATAAATAAAACAAATTTGAATCATTTTTTTTTCCAAGTCATTAGTTGCGTTCATTAATGGCCTAATTGAAAGGGACAATTTAAAATGATTCCTAATTGATAACTTATTATCGACGTTTTATTAGGTTCAGTATCCTATCTTGCCCTCTTAGTCTGTCTGCAGCTAGCTGAACTTGCGTCCTCGTTGTGCTTCTTGGATTGTAAAGATCCGATATATTCTCCATCTTTAATGAAAACAACAGGTGGAATATGGAATATGTGCGGTAAGATCATGCTATTTTTTCTGTTTTTTTTTTTTTTTTTTTTTTTTTTTTTGCTGTGTTAGCCTCCCTTGCAACCACTTGGGTCATTGGAGGGATGGGCTATCTACAGTTTGCCACCCCATTTTTAAAAACCCATGGCTCAGGACAAGCTTCTATATTATAAATAAAAGATTGACCTGGGCGGGATTCGAACCGCGGCGTCAGGATTGCGAGACCCGTACGGATCCCCTGAGCTAGCCTGGCGTCCCTCTATGTTCCTTTACAACTCTTGAACGATTAGACACAATATTATTCCAAGCCTCTGTATACAATTTGTATAAATTATTAAATGAACGTAATTACGTTAAGAGCCGCTCTCTCCTGTCGTTTTAAAGATAATGATTCAAATAAAATAACAGCCACCGAATAATCGTTTCGTATTTTACATCGATCACAATGCGAGCATATCGATACAACGAAATCTAACCCTAATTCAGGTTTACCTTCTTTCTGTACATAGAAGCGCTCCTGAACGTCCTCCAAGTCCAAGATGAGCGCTTTGTGCCAGTAGGAGCCTGGAGGTTACAAATGACAGGTCTTGTAAATTGAACCTCTGAGTGTTTCTTGTAAGTTTTCCTTTTTGGGCTCAGAATTTTCGTCTACCGCACCTGAAAATCAGATTATAAATTTCCGCTGCACCATTTCTAATAGGAATTATATATTAAGATTTATTCTTCTGAAATTTATGAATGTAGAGTAACTCTTTGGAGTGGTCACATTAAGTGATATTAGAAAATATTTGTTTACTTAACGAATTCTTTGTTTATCAAAGTTAAATGTAAATTTTAAGTTTTCGTGTGTTAACTTATCCCAATAATGGAGAAACTTAATAATTTATTGTAAAATATAATTTATTCAATTAGTATTAACTCCGAGCTTATATGATAGATAAAAATGGAGAATGCAGAAATAATTCCCCATAACTGCAATAAAATTTTTTTTTCAAAGTCCAAGGGGAGAATAATCTAAAAGGTTATTTCCACCACCAATGAATATAGAACTATCATACCTTCTATTGTCTGTCTTCATTGGTTTCTGCAAATCATCTTGCCTAATAGGCAGTTGAATACAGACAGTGACAGTGAACGCATGTATTCGGCCAGAAGATGGACAATGCCCGAAAGCGCTCGCCAACGGAAGATGGTTTGCACAACCAATGAAGACGTACAATAGATGGTATGATAGTCCAAGTGGAGAATCTTAATAGATTCCGTTGAATAAACTGACAAAAATTTTCCGCCAGGTAAGCCCAAGTGGAGGAAATTGGCAATAAATTTGCTATTAGACACTGCTATTTTTTTTCGAAAATTTCAGCCACTTCATTTCGGGAAAAATTAAATATATGCTTTTGAAAAATTCCTTCGATTCTTCACCTAACGCTGGTTTAATTCTACATTATTTTCTTTATTGCTAAATTTAAGACCAAGGACTGTTTATGCAACTCGTTTATATAGCCATCACGTTTTCTTACAAAAGAAACTCTCTTTCAGCCCTCGGTGATCATTAATTTCTTGTAGAGTATCAGATAAGTGGTAGGAAAATACCTGACCTTGGTTGGAATTCTAATGCCAAGGTTATGTCGTATTTTTATTTTTATTTTTTCTTTGTAGTTCTTTTCGTGTAAGCCACGTTTTGAATGAGTGTCGATATGGCGTTTCTTTCATTGAATCACGTTTTGTTGTGTTCTGTACATGTTAATAATGAGTGGGTAGACAGCTAATCCTATCTGCCATGGTTTTAGTTTCAAGTTTTAATGATCTGATTTTGAAATCATTAACATACATAATCTGTGGCTGTTACCGCTTCTTTTATTGGGAGGAGAGGACACAAATTTTCTATTTGTTTTTTAAAATATTATTTTTATGTTGTTGTTTTTTTTTTGCCGTTTAATTTTGAAAGAACTCTTTCAGCAACGAAAATACTTATGTATGGTTTTATATTGGATGTACAAATTTTAAACTAAGCTTTTATCCAAATTAGGGAGACATTTTACGAGTTCATTTAATATATATTTTTATGCTCAAATACTTGAACTATATTCAGACCTGAAATGTGAAATAAATTAATGAAAATGAAATTTTACGAACATATGTATGTACAATATGTTCAAATTTTAGATGTAGATGTAGATATATATCTTTCAGTCCCCTTAAATGAAATAAAATGAAAGCATTTTGATATTAGTTCCTGTGTTTGATGTTATCAGTTTCCCTCTGTTNGAGGATTGTAAGGATTGGAGTCCGACGACAAGGATTTGGCATGTGGATTAGGATGAAATTGGAGTTTACTATGAAAGATATACTCTTATAAACCTAATAACTTAGTTCTCGGACTTGGAAGGAATAAGTTCGATTTCTGTTTATCATCTTGGAGTTGGGATTCAACGGAACCTTGATCTCTCTTATGGTCCGATGTTATCTAGAAGTCGATGTCTCAGTCGTCCGATAGGAGTCTCTCGTATTCAGCAACTTATCTATTGTTGGCTCATACAAAACGCTCTTTCGAAAATACATCTGGAGCTCTTGGTCAATCGTTATCGTGATCTTGAGTGAGTCTTCTTACCGTAACAGTGGACTTTCCCAGGCCAACCTCCATGATATCCTTAGGCTGCACACCTGGACATCTCAATAGACTTTAACTTTGCACTCAATTTCAGTAAAAAATTTTTTCTTTGTTCTTGAAAATTATTTCGAATTATATGCTGATAAAGCTTCAAAAGGATTCTATATAAACCAATTTTAACAAATTCCAAAGACGCTTTTAAGGTTTATTTTTAAAATTTTTAAATTCTAATGAATTTCTTTCAAAATCCATCCTAAAAGAGCTGCGTGTAGTAATTAGATTTCCCATGAATCATTAAAATGGACATAGATATTAGTAAATGATTATTAATTCATCTTACAAGTTGGTTGAAACAGCGAGGGCGAAAAATAAGATCTCATGACTAGCTCTTGAATGTTTCTCCACCATATCCTTTAGAGGTTGTATAAGCACATGATATAAACACAGACCTGCGTATATCCATTTATTTATGAGTGCATGTGTTATATGTGTGTGTGTGTTTATATACATGTGTTATATTCAGCTGTGCGTTTCATTTTTTTTTTTTACCCTTGTTATTATATATACATATATAGGTGTGTGTGTGTGTAATTAAGCATATAATATTGAAACTATTACCTTACAGTGGAGAATTTGTTATAATCTGGTAAAGATTGATAAAAAATATATAATTTAAAAACATATAACACATATTATAAAAATATTGTAAATTGTATTTTTTTACTTTGACCGACAACCAACAAATTATCTACTAATAATCTCTACGGTTAAAAACTATTCATTTCAACTTCAATTCTTAAGGCCGCACCTGAAAATCAGATTATAAATTTCCGCTGCACCATTTCTAATAGGAATTATATAATAAGATTTATTCTTCATAAATTTATGAATGTAGAGTAACTCTTTGGAGTGGTCCCATTAAGTGATATTAAAAAATATTAGTTTACTTAACGAATTCTTTGTTTATCAAAGTTAAATGTAAATTTTATGTTTTCGTGTGTTAACGTATCCCAATAATGGAGAAACTTAATAATTTATAGTAAAATATAATTTATTCAATTGGTATTAACTCCGAGCTTATATGATAGATAAAAATGTAGAATACAGAAATAATTCCCCATAACTGCAATAAAATTTTTTTTTCAAAGTCCAAGGGGAGAATAATCTAAAAGGTTATTTCCACCACCAATGAATATAGAACTATCATACCTTCTATTGTCTGTCTTCATTGGTTTCTGCAAATCATCTTGCCTAATAGGCAGTTGAATACAGACAGTGACAGTGAACGCATGTATTCGGCCAGAAGATGGACAATGCCCGAAAGCGCTGGCCAACAGAAGATGGTTTGCACAACCAATGAAGACGGACAATAGATGGTATGATAGTCCAAGTGGAGAATCTTAATAGATTCCGTTGAATAAACTGACAAAAATTTTCCGCCAGGTAAGCCCAAGTGGAGGAAATTGGCAATAAATTTGCTATTAGACACTGCTATTTTTTTTCGAAAATTTCAGCCACTTCATTTCGGGAAAAATTAAATATNTATGTATGTGAAAATCGAATCTCTTCATATGAAAAACGGCACATGCTAGGAAGTTGTGGTTCTCCAATAGCATATATTGTGACATTCTATAAAGTAACAGTTATTGGTAATTTTCATAACTGGTATCGTTATTTTTGGCAGAAATTTGTTCTTAAAAAAGTGTTTAGAAGCGAGTGTAGTCTCATATTTTCAGATGTTATAGCAAATTTTTTTCAATGAGATATCCGAGTATATCTCGATTTTTGTGTTTTGTTATCATTTCTTCAGCGACCTACTGAAATTTGTGTGTGGGCATAATTTTCAAGTCACAAATTTAATCTCAAAATTCACAACAATCTAATAGGTACACACACAAAAAAAAAAGAAGAGTAATAGGTTGTTTATCGCCAGAGAAATTTTTCTAAACCACCTCCACTTTTTGCATTTATAATTTCTCCCTTAAAGAAATTGTTAGATGGTTTGATTCTGATTGTTGAATTTATATTTTAAAGCGAAATGTAGCTTACCCAACCTTGGCAGTCATATTTTTACGTATCTTTTAAACATTTCATTCCATTTTACTTTAAGTTATTAAATTTGTTTGTGTGGTATTGTGTATGGCATTATGTTATATAATTAGTTTCGTAACTCAAAAAAGATCTTAAAGATTTTTATTTGCACCACAGTGGTACCAGGCAAATCAGGAAAGTTTGGTCGACCAGGCACATATGCACACCTTCTTGACTTGCCTGAACTTTTCCTACTGTCTAAAATTAAGTGAGGAAGAGCAATTCCGACTGCCATGTCCTCCTGGGCTGGCTGGATGGCTTGGTTGGGACTCAGGGGCTGGCTAAACCTTAAGGGACATCCTAATACTCTCAAAAGGATATTAATGATCCAAGTGTTGTCTTTAAGAAAGAATGTTTTGTTTGTTTTTTTCAATCAGGTCTCTCTGTGAAATCCCTTTCCCCAAGGAACTTTTGAGGACCGTTTGCGGATAAAAACTCAAATGCCGAATTTGGTTTCTGTGTTTTAGACAATGTAAACTTTAGTAATCACAGATACATATACACACATATTTAAATTAGTTATTTTTCCCTTCTCCTACTTTTTTAAATGTCGGAGAAAACCTCCACTTTTAACTTAAGTGAAATCTGCCAAAAACAGATCCTTCTGAAGGTATAGAAATTTTGAATTTCATCAAATTTCAAGATCCACCTTCATGGAAAGCATAAAAATACGCCTAATAAGTTTGAGTTTGAGTAGAAGCTAAGTAAGCATGCCAAAGATAGGTAATAACATAAACATTTAATTTATAGGATTGCAACAATATAAGTATAAATGACACAGAGAGAGATATTTAAAATTTATTAAACATGCAGGAAGTTTAAATGCCAATTAACTAAAGAGGAGAATAAAAAGCCACAGGCGTTATGCAAGAGAGATAACCTTCATTAGTAAAAGGAATTGTCAGGTGGCTGAAATAAAGGCGCAACGCTCAACACGGCGATGGCCAAGGGCAAACTGTGCAAAGAACACAAAAAAAGACAGGCGATATTTCTTTGGCTCATTCAGGGGTAGCAGAGTTCCTACATCCGAGATCTGCCAGCCGGAAATGTGAGCAGACATGAAGGCATCGCCTTCAGACGAAGAGGAACTCTTTGTCCTTCGGTGAACTCCTGGGAGGTTGGGGCTTTTCAAAGACATCTGCCAACTTCCCTTGCCTAACCTAAGCCGATTCTCTTATGCTCTGCTTATGTTGGATATAAATATAAGTTAGCAACAAAAGTGAACAGCTGACAGCTGACCGTAAGAAGGGTGCCCCCATTCCTCCAAATTATTTTTGATATCAACTTCACATAGTCTTTGTTACAGAATATGAAATTAAAATTCATTTTGACGATTGGGTTCACAGTCTCCCTTCACTCCTCACCGACGAAGGGCGAGAGATCTCCGAAAATTATACTCCTTGTGATTTTTTCTTTTTGTGTTTTCACTGCACTTTATCCCACCTGTTCTTGTTTTTTATATAACGCAGCTGCGAGTGTTACATTTTCTGTGTATAAATACAATTACTTCCTCTTAAAGTATTCCTTGCGTATATTACTTTCATGAATTCTGTGCTTAAATTTGTTGATTAATTTGTAAATTATTAGATTTATTAGTTAAGATTATATATATATATGTTTGTNTTGGACGTTCGTTTAGTGACATTTTGTCGAACACTTTAAATACAGCTTAATATTTTTCCCTTATATTTCGTTGTGTCTACATCTGCTATCTTCTATGTATATGGTTTCGAATTAAAGTGTGGCAGTCTAAACCAAATAAAGTATAAAAATCGTTCGATTTCGTCCCTCAATTTGACTTTAAAAAAACCATGAGACTTGGGTTCTACTTCGACTACTTCTGAAATTGTATATTCTTATGGAATGACCTTCATTCGGTTTCAAAATTTTGACAACCCCATTAAACCTATATTTCATTCCCTGTACGGCTTACAATCAAAGAGTCATAAACACATTTCTTGTTCAAGATTTAGAACGGGTGTACCTGTTATCCGCGATGGTCTAGCAATGCTGAGCGTTATCATATTCCATCTCGGCGTACGGATGTGTGTCATGGTCGCGAGGTCTATCAGGCAATTGCCTCTGCCATGGCCAACATTGTTTTTTGTTAGGGTCATTTTTTTTTTAGATGTATGTCTTATTTTCTCTTTTGAAATTGTCATAATCAATATAAGGTTTAATAAAATGAGATAAGATAGATCCATATATAAGTGTCGTTATAGAGATTGCTTTCAATGAAGGTTTTTGACCCTGTATCATTCCAAAATTGGATGCACGTAATTACGTAAAGAATAATAGAGCACAAGATTAAAAGAATACTTTAAAATTGTGCCATTAATGCTTCCCTTAAAATCTGACAAATATTCTTTAAAAAAAAATCAAGAGAATAAAACAATGAAACCAGCAGTTTGTTCAAACAGGATTTATTAAATACATTAATAAATTTTATTTATTATTCTCTTCAGTAAGTTTTATATAAACTATAAAAAGAACGGTGCATGTAAAAATAATTACTTCACGAATAGCCCAATATGAAAGGTCTTATTTGGGAATCATATCTGCTTTAGGAATTTGCTCCAAGGAAATATTTTTGATATAATATAGTTTCCTTAATGATTTATATGTCGAGATATTAATTTGGTACTGAATGCTCATTTTCATTTACGTGGAAAAAGTGTTTTCGTTCACGTAGGCTTCGTCGGTCGTCAGATGTATTTACCATTTCATCTTCAAACAATTTGACTCGGTCCAACCCGGAAGATGAAATGGTAAATACAAAAGTGTTTTCGTTATCTAATGGGTTTAATTTTAAGGTAAACTCACAGGACTTCTTTAATCATGCAAGGGCTCAGTTCTCAATCACTAGAGCGAAACACCGCCCGCAAGAAATGGTCCCCCAATTGGGTAGATCGAATTCGCTTCCTAAAGAATTGTGGGAGGATCAATCGTGGCTCCATGCAAATCAGAAAACGCACCGTGGAGAGGGTCGCTACACGGACATTAGGACTCTCCGAGTTCTGCAACAAGAACTCGAGTTCGTCCACAAGAAAACTCCTATGTCGAATTACTCGAATCTAATGTTCTCCTTTGATTAACAAGATTTATTTTATTAATGTTTGTTTTTTTATCTGCCTCTCTCTTTGTTTTTATTTTCGCGAATTCCCAAGAATTTAGCTATTAAGATTGTTCTCATGACAGATTATTTTGAAATTTTTTCAATGTTTTCCTCAATCTTAACTAAATCTTAATGTAAGGGTTAAACTGTACCCTAAGTTTTTATTTTACGTCTTAGAAACCACCACAATTAGTTTTTTTTCTTAATGAAATTTGGCATGTCGCTTTGAAATGAGAATTGAAAGAATAAGTTTATTCAAAAGGAGAGTTTGTTGACCGTAGATATTATTCTAAGAGGATTTTAGTTGGGGTTCGGTCAAGGTAGATCCAAAAACACAAATTTGAAAAAATGTATTTTTTAATAAAGGATTATCTGCAGACGTTTCGGCTTACATTGTAAGCCATTTTCAGGGCTGTAGAAATACAATGTCATGAGAATACAATAATAATTGAAATTAGTATAATAGAGAATTGCAATAATATAATGTGATATCAAGAGTATGAATGTAGAAAGCTATGTAAGAAAATTTAAAGTTTATGAAAAACAATTTGAAAAAGAACCAATNAGTACCTTGCATCCTATGGAATCCTGCAGAGATAAGAAGAAGGTAGTCATTCTTGTGAACACTCAATATGTAGCATAATACATTCAGAATGCACCAGTGCTCAATATGGTGAGCCTTGAGCATAACATTGGAAGTACCTTGCATCCTATGGAATCCTGCAGAGATAAGAAGAAGGTAGTCATTCTTGTGAACACTCAATATGTAGCATAATACATTCAGAATGCACCAGTGCTCAATATGGTGAGCCTTGAGCATAACATTGGAAGTACCTTGCATCCTATGGAATCCTGCAGAGATAAGAAGAAGGTAGTCATTCTTGTGAACACTCAATATGTAGCATAATACATTCAGAATGCACCAGTGCTCAATATGGTGAGCCTTGAGCATAACATTGGAAGTACCTTGCATCCTATGGAATCCTGCAGAGATAAGAAGAAGGTAGTCATTCTTGTGAACACTCAATATGTAGCATAATACATTCAGAATGCACCAGTGCTCAATATGGTGAGCCTTGAGCATAACATTGGAAGTACCTTGCATCCTATGGAATCCTGCAGAGATAAGAAGAAGGTAGTCATTCTTGTGAACACTCAATATGTAGCATAATACATTCAGAATGCACCAGTGCTCAATATGGTGAGCCTTGAGCATAACATTGGAAGTACCTTGCATCCTATGGAATCCTGCAGAGATAAGAAGAAGGTAGTCATTCTTGTGAACACTCAATATGTAGCATAATACATTCAGAATGCACCAGTGCTCAATATGGTGAGCCTTGAGCATAACATTGGAAGTACCTTGCATCCTATGGAATCCTGCAGAGATAAGAAGAAGGTAGTCATTCTTGTGAACACTCAATATGTAGCATAATACATTCAGAATGCACCAGTGCTCAATATGGTGAGCCTTGAGCATAACATTGGAAGTACCTTGCATCCTATGGAATCCTGCAGAGATAAGAAGAAGGTAGTCATTCTTGTGAACACTCAATATGTAGCATAATACATTCAGAATGCACCAGTGCTCAATATGGTGAGCCTTGAGCATAACATTGGAAGTACCTTGCATCCTATGGAATCCTGCAGAGATAAGAAGAAGGTAGTCATTCTTGTGAACACTCAATATGTAGCATAATACATTCAGAATGCACCAGTGCTCAATATGGTGAGCCTTGAGCATAACATTGGAAGTACCTTGCATCCTATGGAATCCTGCAGAGATAAGAAGAAGGTAGTCATTCTTGTGAACACTCAATATGTAGCATAATACATTCAGAATGCACCAGTGCTCAATATGGTGAGCCTTGAGCATAACATTGGAAGTACCTTGCATCCTATGGAATCCTGCAGAGATAAGAAGAAGGTAGTCATTCTTGTGAACACTCAATATGTAGCATAATACATTCAGAATGCACCAGTGCTCAATATGGTGAGCCTTGAGCATAACATTGGAAGTACCTTGCATCCTATGGAATCCTGCAGAGATAAGAAGAAGGTAGTCATTCTTGTGAACACTCAATATGTAGCATAATACATTCAGAATGCACCAGTGCTCAATATGGTGAGCCTTGAGCATAACATTGGAAGTACCTTGCATCCTATGGAATCCTGCAGAGATAAGAAGAAGGTAGTCATTCTTGTGAACACTCAATATGTAGCATAATACATTCAGAATGCACCAGTGCTCAATATGGTAAGCCTTGAGCACAACATTGCAAGCATCCTGTGGGATAAGAAGAAGTCATTCTAGTGATTTCCCAATATGTAGCACAATACTTACAGATTGCACTATTGCTACTTAGGTGATCCTTGAGCACAGCCTCGGAAGTGGCCTGCACCCTGAAGAGATAAGGAGTCTTTCTTTTGAACTCCCTATTTGAATCATAGGATTTACACTTTGACCAAGTGATCACCTAAGGTGAGTCTCCATCGCGACCTCGGAAGTAACCCGTCGCCTACAGTGTCCTGCATATCTCTCTGCACAGATAAGAAGCAGTCTTTCTATCATTGTAGAGAACAATAGACTCACCAATCCTGGCAGTGATCTGATCAGGCTATGTGAGAGTGCAACTCATCCTCAAAATTTTTTTTTGTTCTGTGCATATGTTTGATCTCTTTCATAAGCGTGTTTCTTAAGTTTTATTTCATTGTGCTTTTAAGTTATTAATTATTATATCATTCAATATTAACAATCATTCATAAATTAATAACAAATGAAGAGTTTTTGACCGTAGAGATTATCATTAGACGTTTTTATGTTGAGATTCGGCCAAGGCTCATTCAAAAAATACAATTTAAAATATGTGTTTTTCTTAATTATCTGCCTACTTTAATTATGACGGTTTGGTATAATGTCATGAACATGTGATCCTTGGTACGACGCTCTCTCTTGCCTTCATGATAGCCCTGAAGATGGCTTAAAATGTGCGCTGAAACGTCGGCAGATAATTAAAAAAAAAAATTTAAATTGTATTTTTTAGCCCAACCTCCACCGAAT
>KZ809888.1:46524-57388 GCA_000696205.2 Oncopeltus fasciatus
ACTCTACAAGTCGCTGATCCGCCCAATACTGACGTACTCCTGCCCTGTCTGGTTTGGCGCCAGTAACAAGACCATCAAACGACTGGAAACATTTGAAAACCGCATTCTTCGCATGATACTCAATGGTTCGTAAGAAATCAGCAGATCAGGAGGGAACTGGGAGTTGAGCCCATCTCTTTTCACATCCAGGACCTCACCTACAAACATCATGAACGTCTGCCGCTATCTTCAGGAGCTGCCACCTTCCGTCTCGGAGCAGTCACCCAGCGACGCCTCAAACCTAGACTATATCAGCATATAGTGCTCTAATAATTTTATTGTATTTTTGTTTTCTTGTGTAAATAGTATAGTATTTATTGTATACATACCATATCTTCCACCTTGTGTAAAAAACAATTGTTTTGGGCCAAGAATAAAAAAATATATTTCTTTCTTCGGTGGATATTGAGACTGACTCTCCTCTCTCAGGTAAGACCCACTCTTGGGAAACCAAAGGAGTTGAGGGATTGCAATTTGCCCAAGGCTTCCCGGACTATTCAGGATTCAGTGAGCCTCGTTCCCTGTCAAGAATGAGGGATGGAAGAACAAAAAGACAATTTGTCTCGTCCCCACTTGCCCGGAATATCAAGGTGTTCCCTACACAACTTGTTGCCCACCAGTTTTCCCGCTAAGTATGCCAGTCCTGGGGATGCACACGAACAATCCTTATGAAGTCTTATGGAAATATGTGGAAAAACTCAATTATGTTTGAGCTGCAAACGTCCTAAGCCTATACTTTTAATGTACTACTATTATTTTATGTGCGAAACTTTAATTTTATTATTGCGAAATCTTACCGATATGGTACATGATTGTATTAGCTTTGTTTCCAGTAAACTAACAACATTCTAACACGGAAAGAATTGCAATAAATATAATTAAACGCCAGTTTTGATGATATATATAATCACTTTAACTAAAAGAAATAAGACTTCTATATATGTCACTCAGGAAGATGTTTTTTTTTATGGGGTTCGGCCAAGGTAAATCTAAAAAATATAATTTAAAAAAGTATATGTATTTTTAATTATCTGCCATTGAATCTAACGCCTTACATGAAATAGGAGAAAATTAGAGTTTGTAATTCGAGTACTGTAAAGTCAATCTGTGAGGGATAATTACAATTTACCATTTCCAAGTTGAATATTTGTGATTAGTGCTAATTAGCTCTTTTGACTCGAGGAAGCTCACTGTAAGCACACCTAGCCTAGTAACTGCTCAATCCTTAATCGCGTTTGGGTTGAAGTAAGCCATATTTTGATGAACTAAGTACTCTTGACTTGTTTTCAAATCAAGAAATTAATTATCTTTTTTACAAACTTAAAATGTTAAAATATGGTGTGAAAAGTTTCTAGAAAGAAGAAAAGAGTAAGATATATTTCTTTTTGTATTATTTCCATAGGTTTTCCATTTCTTCAAAGAACTCCTAAGGGGCACTGATCATAACTATTGACTCTCAAAAATATTTTTTTCCACATTCCCTTATTGGCCGAATCCTGATCATGTTCCTAAAACAAAAAGGCTATTTCACACAGAAGAAACTGATTTATTTTCAATTCCTTATTCATATGGAAGTTTGAATTGAAAGTCTCTCAAATTTTATAATTTATTCTCCTCTAGAAGGCAACGACCCCTTAAATAGCTAGTACCGTATATAGTTTGGATCAGAAGATTTACAAATCAAATTAAATAGGTTTGTTTACTGGCACGGTAAATAAAGCTGTGACCTCTAAATCAGTTCTATACACTCAAGGTGTTTCGTAATCAACGAAAATGACCACATACAGCATAAATAAAAATAAAATAAATAGATATATAAATAAAAATAAATAAAAAGCTGGGGCGATCAGTATATATATNTTAGATGTGAGATTTGCGAAAATTCACAAAGACAAAAAAAAAAATACTAAAACAATAAATAACCTATTTTAAACTCTAATTAGAAAAAAAATATGTTTTTAAATGTACTGTTTTTAAATATACTTTCTTATTAAAATTTTAATTAAATTTTTTAATATTCTAATGCTAGCAATTGTCCCTTTTTGCATATTTTTAATTACAATAATACTCCAACAAATTATGATGTCACAAATTATAAAATTAAAAAATGTTTCTAATAGTAAAAATTTATCTTTGGACATTATCTATTTACATTTTTTTTTTGTTGACAACAGTGTATTTTGTTGAATTATTTTATTTAAAAAATGTTTTAATATTCTGTGATTTAAGATAAGTAAGAAAATAGTAGAAATTTAGAATTAAATTAAAATGTTTGTGAAAAAATAACAAAGTTTCAAATCATTCCCTTATTTTTAGATTTTATAACGAGTAAAAATTCGCCTAACTAAAAAATTAATATGAAAAAAAAAATACAGAGATGAAATAAAAGCTGCTTGTTATTTCTAAGTAAAATGCTCTCCTTCTTCCAAATTAATCTTAATCTAATATACTTGGAAGGCTTTTGATAAGGGTGGTTAAAGACAGGAGAATCTCGGCAGACCTCTGGAGGGTGTGTGGGGGCTACTTAGAAGAGATTAGGTAATCAGATTTGCGCTGAGAGAAAACGCTAATGGGCTAATGGGTTCATTTATTTAGGCCTCTATTTTGCCAGCGTGTAGCCCTCTATATAGGAGTCTGCATGTGTGTGTGTGTGTGGCAGAGAGAGTTTGTCATAAGTCAATTTTACTATAAGCGCGCAGGTAATTTGTTTCCTGGAAATAAAAGAACAATTCAATTATTTCTACCCCTCTCTGCTAATTAGCTATATGAGAAGTGTGTTCCATCCTTTCTAGCCATTTGTTTATTAATTGGTTAATAAGGGCAGTACGTCTGACTGTGTTATTTGTAATTCCTAGCAGTACACTTATTTCCTACAGTAAATCTGTATTTACGAGTATTATTTACTTGCAGACATAAAGATCCGTGTATTATGCACATTAATTAAACATTGAGATATTTTTGTGTAGGGAAATAGGGAAAAATAATAAGTGTGACAGATGCACTTAGAGAAAAAAGTTAAAACACTTCATGAAGAAAGGATTGTCTGGGATTCGGCCATGGTAGTTGAAGGATTAAAAACTTATTTGTAAACAATATAGTTTTTATTTTAGCCAACTTTTTGGCCTGAATTTCAGGCCTTCATCAGGGCTGAATATGAAAGAGGAACATAGAAAATAATATAATATATAATATGTCTATATATGATAATCAAACAAAGAAAAAATGGAAATATGAAACTGTGTGTAATCTATTATTTAAAATGGATTCTGAACATATTGGAAAGAAAAACAATTCTTAATAATGAAGGAGAGACTATATTAATACACTGAAGTTTCATTTGATATTTCAGTTAAATTATTTTGAATTAAAGGTTTCATATTATTGTTGGGCTGAAATTAACAAGCCATTTTTTTTTAAATCATATTTTTTGTTACATAGAGGTTAAAGAAAAAGTAATATATTCTATTATATTATGAATTAGTGAAAAAATACATTATTATAACATTCCTAAACCTTGTGCTACTTTTCCGAATTCACATACTATTGCTGGTAAACTCTACAAGAATTTTTAAATTTTTTTTTGTATGTGTTAATTGAATGTGTATACTTACTACTTACTGTGTGTCTGTGAGTGTTTGTGTTTGTTATTGGGCACGCGCTTCTTTGTACGTGGGTATTTAGTACATGTATAAATTTTTAAATCATAAGTGTGTGCCAAAATGAGTATTATTATATCAACACTTAAGAATCCACATAACTTCAATTGAAAATAGTATTTTGACTGAACAGTAGATCACCAATTTAATTTATTTAATCCGTTTCTCTTAATATTTGTAAAACAAAAATTATTTAAAGCCTATGCTATGTTAAATATAGCATCTATATAACCTATTATTATATAGTCATATATTCAATTAATTATTTATTGATAATGTTTGGTGCGCTCATATGTGTGTATGTCTTTGTGGGTGTATATACTATCAAGTACTTTTGTAATGTATTGTATTATTAATAAAGTAAATATTTCGTGAAGTGAACTTGATTTACTGCAAAGTGATAGTACATAGAATATTTTATAGAATACTTAGACCAAGGGAAATGTAATTTTGAAAAATAATCATTACTTATCCATTTTCTCGTGTTTTCTTATGTCAAAGTTTTAAACAGAAATTTTCCCAAATTTAACTTTTTGATATTTCCCTAGAGATTAGACGAGACCTTCGAAAATGGGTGCAAAAACTATGTTTGTTTCTGCTCCAGCTGATATGAAACGTTCTGTTTGTATTCTGTACTCCTTTCTGTTTCAAAAAGCACTGGCATGAAACCAAGGCTTTTTTTTTTCTCTCCTTCTGAATTGTCTCTTGTAATGGAGGGATTTTTTTTTTTTTTTTTTAGAATTAGTATTATTTATTCTAACAGAAAATGGCACTCCATTACAGAATTAAAAAAAAAATATCAGAAAAATGTTAAAAAAATTATTTTATTTGCGCTGATGACAATTTGAGTTAACAAAAATAATATCCGATACTTCGCACATTTTTCCCTAATTGCCTAGCGCTTTCAGAGTGTGTAAGTACACGCAGAGCTACCGTTATAAGGTGACTGAGCTCTGAAGATGGAACCACTGATTCTGAAAGCGGTCAGCGATTAGAAAAAATATTTTTAAAAAGTGTGAAGTATTGGATATTTTTTGATAACCCTGATTGATATTAAATTCATTTTCGTCGACGAAATATTCAAACGACTTTGAAATGAATAATTTGTTACAAGATTATTGATTGTTTCGAAAAAATTTAAATATGAAATATCTTAATTCTATGCGGGAAGAGGGTGGCTCTTTGTCAGGGTTTTTGCAGACAAGGTCCATCAGCACCCCATGCTTCAGCTGCCTCTGGGCTATGATAAAGGAAGGGCACACCCTGCTGCAACATATTCATATCCCTCCCTCCATTTCTACCCTCAGACCCTATCCTGGGGTTTGAAAATTAAAAAAAAAATTTTTTTTCAAGCAAAATGTTCTTTAATCTTTTTCGGTGTTATTATTTCTAGTTTTGTCAAACTAAATTGGCTTTCTCAACTAATTGTTTTTTCAGTCTTTAAAACTGGTGTTAGCTATTTTTATAAAGGCAAATGAACTCTATGCTAGAATAAAATTAAATAAGGAAATATTGAAATCAACCTATTAATCCAGGACTTTTCGGCTAAGTATGGCTTCAAGCACCTGTACTTAAGTCAATCTTCTTTGTCTGTCAATCATGAGCTTAGTTCTATTACCTTCAAAAAGGTTAAGATACTAAGAGTGGTTGACTACCTCTTTCAAGTATCGTTCATGAACGAGAAACCAGCTCTGAACCACAAGCGTATGTGTTCGTCCTTTCTGAGATCCACAAGACATCATGTTCCAGCTGTATTTTAGATGGACAACCCCGGTGGAAACGTCGCCTTAACCCTATGATTAACATGGAACACGCATACAAAAATCAAAAGACAGGAACTAAATAGGAGACTTGGACAACTTTACAAGCTACTAAGCCGCAAGTCAACCTTAACTATGACCAACAAACTTACCATTTATAAGACGTTTCTGAGACCTATCTGGACTATGGAGTCGAACTGTGGGGAACTGCTAAACCATCCAACATTAAAAGAATACTGTCCATTCAATCTAAAATCCTAATAATCATAGTTGATGCACCCTATTACGTCGCAAACTCCTTACTCAACAGTGACCTTAAAATCCCTTTAGTTAAAGACATCATTACAACCCGTTTTAATAAATTCCACTCTGGCCTTTCCATGCATCCCAATCCTTTAGCCCAAACTCTATCCTGATAATCCACCACGACACCTGAATAGGAAATGGTCCCGTGACCTACTCATTGCCCACACTTCATAAAAAAAAATAAAAAAAATAATAATATGAAGAGAAAAAAAAACAACCTGTGTGTTGTAAATAGAGATTAAGGAGTTCTGTCATTGGGCAACTTCTCCATCAAGTGAAGTACATGATAAGTGCTTTCATTTNTTTTTTTTAGAATTAGTATTATTTATTCTAACAGAAAATGGCACTCCATTACAGAATTAAAAAAAAAATATCAGAAAAATGTTAAAAAAATTATTTTATTTGCGCTGATGACAATTTGAGTTAACAAAAATAATATCCGATACTTCGCACATTTTTCCCTAATTGCCTAGCGCTTTCAGGGTGTGTAAGTACACGCAGAGCTACCGTTATAAGGTGACTGAGCTCTGAAGATGGAACCACTGATTCTGAAAGCGGTCAGCGATTAGAAAAAATATTTTTAAAAAGTGTGAAGTATTGGATATTTTTTGATAACCCTGATTGATATTAAATTCATTTTCGTCGACGAAATATTCAAACGACTTTGAAATGAATAATTTGTTACAAGATTATTGATTGTTTCGAAAAAATTTAAATATGAAATATCTTAATTCTATGCGGGAAGAGGGTGGCTCTTTGTCAGGGTTTTTGCAGACAAGGTCCATCAGCACCCCATGCTTCAGCTGCCTCTGGGCTATGATAATGGAAGGGCCCACCCTGCTGCAACATATTCATATCCGTCCCTCCATTTCTACCCTCAAACCCTATCCTGGGGTTTCAAAATAAAAAAAAAAAAATTTTTTTCTGAAGCAAAATGTTCTTTAATCTTCTTCGGTATTATTATTTCTAGTTTTGTCAAACTAAATTGGCGTTCTCAACGAATTGTTTATTCAGTCTTTAAAACTGGTGTTAGCTATGTTTATGACAAATGAACTCTATGCTAGATAAAAATCAATCAAAATCAAGCTGTGCATATTAATCCAGGAGTTTTCGGCTAGGTATGTCTTCAGGCATTTGAAAACTTAGGTCTTCTTTGTCTATCGATAATGAGCTCAGTTCTATTACATTCAAGAAGGTTAAGATACTAAGAGTGGTTGACTACCTATTTCAAGTATCGTTCATTAGTGCGAAACCAGTTCTGAACCACAAGCTTATGTGTTCGTTCTTTCTGAGATCCACATGACATCATGTTCCAGCTGTATTTTAGTTGGACAACCCCGGTGGATAGATAACACCATTTTAAAACGACGCCTTAACCCTATGATACCTAAGATTTTAATCATCCTATAAAAAAGAGCACTATATGTGATAGAGATTAATCTGCTCTCTTATATATGAAATATAAATTTTAATATTTATTAGTATGTCCTTTGCACTCTATCTGATGGTTCAAGTTTTTGGCCTTGTATCCAGTTAGTCCAATTGGTAAAAAAAAAAAAAAAAAACTGGTTGACTTGGATCAAGCTAAAATAGGAAATCGAAGCAGCGACGGCTAAGTTGAAAGAAAATTTCTGATAAATGTGGCCTTGCATCATTATTTTATAAATTTCAGGAAAACCGACTCTCCATGTGTTTTTTAAATGCTCTTTCAAAAATAAGGGCTTCTATAGAATTAAAAGATATTAATTATTAAGAAACGATTTTAAGATATTAATTATTAAGAAAGGATATAATTTCGGGAGAAGGATAGAGGAATGTTATTTAAGAAAATCTGCAAAACAGTTTCCATTGCATATATATATGCTCAAAACCTTCTTAGCGTGACGGAGATTAAATAGGCTTCTATCTGGTTTTAACACTATGTATTATGCAAGTATATTGATTATTTCTAAAATTAANAAAATTGCTACAAACTTAAATACAGAACCTTAAAAAAGAGTACTATATGCGACAGATATTTATCTGCTCTCTTATATATGTCCTTTGCACTCCATCTGATGGTTCAAGTTTTTGGCCTTGTATCCAGATAGTCCAATTAGTTAAAAAAACAAAAAAAAAGAAACTGGTTGACGTGGATCTAGCTATCACAAAATAGAAAATCAAAGCAACGACGGCTAAGTTGAAAGAAAATTTCTGGTAAATGTGGCCTTGCATCATTATTTTATAAATTTCAGGTAAACCGACTCTCCATGTGTTTTTTAAATGCTCTTTCAAAAATAAGGGCTTCTATAGAATTAAAAGATATTAATTATTAAGAAACGATTTTAAGATATTAATTATTAAGAAAGGATATAATTTCGGGAGAAGGATAGAGGAATGTTATTTAAGAAAATCTGCAAAACAGTTTCCATTGCATATATATATGCTCAAAACCTTCTTAGCGTGACGGAGATTAAATAGGCTTCTATCTGGTTTTAACACTATGTATTATGCAAGTATATTGATTATTTCTAAAATTAATTAAATTTATGGAATTTCCATCCTTCCCACAATGTAACTAAGACGATCTATAGAACGTAATTTTTTCGTAATTACGACATGTTAGAAATACTAGAACAGATATATATATTTAGCCAAATGATTTAGTCTAAAACTTACAAACTTTTGGATATCTCTTTTCTTTAATTTAACATATTATTCAATTAAACTATGTTTTTTTTTCTCCAGCATTAACGTAAGTGGTGTTTAATGGACTGTTTAATCCATTGAAGAACATCACAAGTATTCCTTGATCCCTTTTGTTTTAAAACTGACCAGGGAAACACGGAACCGTGAGATGACGTCATGCGTTAGCCGAGCAGGCTCGGACGAACTCGGCCGTTTCCGGGCGGCGGTCCCGCCCAGCCGGTCTCCCCCTCCCCCGCGCGCCACCGCCTCGCGATCAGTCGGCCCCCATCAGCGAACGAGGGGTGTTGTGCAGCTCTCCTTCAGCCCGAGTCCTCAAGTTTTGGACTGCCCCAGTGTGCCAGCCGACATATACCTCCCTTCCCCGCTCCTCGAACTGGTTCTGTGAAAGTGCGACCTAATCCCTGGAGTGACCAGCTCTGTTGTGTTTTTCCTTTGTGTGTTATCAGTAAGAACACAACCACCGGGACATCTCCCAAAGGAAGTTTAAGGTGAGCATAACTTCATCTACATTAAATAGCTCCTCAATGACAACAATGCACAAAAGTACTCATGCAAATTCAGAGACTACTACTATAGCTATTTTCATTTGTCTATTATCATAATGGCTATTCATTTATTCGTCTATAATTTCTACTTAAATCCAATTAGATTAAAGATTTATCAAGATTTCAAAATAATTATTATCCAGCTTAAGGATAATACCTTAGTATTTAAACATCTTATAATTTTTAAATATAATATTGATATTGTGTTACATATTAAAATTAATATCATTTGTACAAATTGTTTTACTGGTTTTATTGTAAACTATATTAATTTATTGCTTAATTAGACTAATACATCATTAAAAACCAATATATATATATAAGTGCATATGTGTACTTTAGATGTTCAAGAATGTAATTTCAACAATCAAAATTCGAATTTAAATTAGTAGATAACTAATTAGACCCAGTAATTTAAATACTACTTACTTTTAAATTATAATACATTCCACATTTTTTTTGTTGTGCGCGTTGTTTTCCTTACAAACTAATTTATCTTCTTGCAGTTATTAATTGTTTTTTACTTTTTTTAAAACTTGTATTAACCTTATTTATTGATAACCTAGAATAAATTATCATCGACTCTTTTTTTTTTTTTATAGCGTAGTAATAATAAAACATTTTTTTTAGCATTCAATCGCCAATCCAGATCTATTTATGTAACGTATCTGTTATTATCACTCAGTAAATACATCTGACACAATTAAAAGGCTGTTAGTTATTGCAAGATATAATAATTGCTATAGAAGTAAAAATACTTTGTATAAGTGAACTAGCTATTCATTATTGTGAATGTTAAGTTTAAGTTTGGTAAAATTTAATTCGAATGTTACTTATTGTAATATAATTAACTGTAATGTAACAGTTAGTGATAGAAATGGAACTTTATAAGAGTAGGAATAGAACAAGTTATTTAAAACAGCAGAAAAAGATTTTATTGGTTAGTAACATTAGTTTATGGTGAGTATTCATAGAGCCAGAGTATTTCTGAGTTATATTCTATATAAATGGGGTGAGGTATTTATAGTATAGGTCTATGAATGGAGTGAGGAGGTAATATAGTTAAGTGATGTGTGCCAGGGGGTCTAGTACAGCGAGAGAGGCTGGTAACATCCTGGTAGTGGGGATTTGAATTGGACCGGCACTCTCTCCCACTCTCTCTCTCTCTCTCCCTCCCTCTCTCTCTCTCTCTCTCCCCAGTTATTATTAATCCCATGTATGTGGGTTTGTTAAAGGCTGATGTGGTCTAGAGCTCTCGCAGGTGAGTCCTGCAGATGTGTGTGTGTGTGTGTGTGTGTGTCCGTCCGTAGTGGGGACAAGGTCTCCCCTTCCACCGACTGCCGGCTCCTGCCCCACTAAACAGCCCCCTGCCCCCCCCCCCTCGAACCAGAATCTAACAGCTGATTTCCTTAACCTCTCAGACTTCGGCACACGACTCGGATCAACCCACTTAAAGAGATATGCCCTCACATTACTAAAAATACATGAATACTCAACCAAATTTTTTTTAAAATTTAAACTCTTAATATGTTCCTAAATAATAATCCTCTCTGCGTAGAAAAAAAAAATGAAACAATCAATAAATAAACTAAGTAGATTTACTATGGATCAATTAATATGATCATAAAAACTAAATGATTGTGACCTAAAAGGCTCTAAATGGCGATGACACTAAGGTTGACTTTACATCAACCGGAAAAGAAGAGAGGGAATAAACTTTCCTGGCAAATTCCTAAATATTATATAAACATCATGAACGTCTGCCGCTATCTTCAGGAGCTGCCACCTTCCGTCTCGGAGCAGTCACCCAGCGACGCCTCAAACCTAGACTATATCAGCATATACTGCTCTAATAATTTTATTGTATTTT
>KZ809890.1:51378-64520 GCA_000696205.2 Oncopeltus fasciatus
TTAGGTCCAAGGCTTGGTGGAGTGCGGATGGAGCAGGCACATGCGCACTCCACAATCAAGCCTTCCTCCGAGAGCATGCACAAAAGCCTGCAATAATGACCACGGGAGAGATATCAGAGTGGTGCCGCTGCCGGTGCCGGTGCTCTTGGGGTTGCCCCTCTTTGGGTTCTCCCTCTGCTCTTCTGCCGTCCCCTTCCCTCCATTACGGTGAAGGAATAGCCATTTCTCACCGGCATTAAGGCAATAATGACCCTAGTGGTTGATTTTCCAAAAAGATTAAATTAAAAAAAAATGAAATTCCACAGGTCGAGCGAGGGCGAGTAAGCTTTTCAATTTGGAGGGCGTAATATTTAGACAGTATTATTGGGCTGAAATTTTATTGAAAAACCTCTTCGATTGAATTAGCAGTATTTGCAGGTCGCATAAAGGGTATCTTCTTGAAAATGAATGAATTTCTGCAAGAAAATGGTATTCTCATTTTTCAGCAAAAATTTTGACCACCCGCTTCATTTTACCCCGTGATATTATCTTTTTGTGTGTGCACTTCACTCTCTATCCCACCTGTTTTTGGTTGGTATATGTATATATATACACACACATACATACATCCTATATTAATGCATTCAAAAAATGTTCCTTTATGATGAGTAGCGATTGTGCTATAAGTTCTAAATCTGTATGGAAGTGAACACAGTAAAGCTGTGTCATCCCACTGGACCTTGTTTTAAACATAATTGAATGCCATCTCTTTATTCCTCAAATTTTAACTCTTTAGTCGATCAATTATAACAATTAGGGTTTAATCAGTCTAGGGGCTTATGCACAACTATACTCGACATTTTGGAAGCTTAATAGCTTCATATAGCTTCTTTAAGAATTGACCTTCTCTGTAATGCAACCTGTTTCCCTGACTGGTCAGGAACCCAACATGCGTGGTAAATAATCCTAAGCTTGTCTAATCCTATACCTCTTCTGTATATACCATTAACCAATGCTTATTTATTTATTTTTTTTATCGTTTAGGTTTTAGTCCTAAGGAATGAAATCCATTTAAATCTACATTTATTATTTCAATGTTTTTCCCTTATCTCTAAAAGATTTTTACTCTGAATGGAAAATTTTTAAATTCACATTTTTCTAATTAAATTATTCTAAATGTCATATATGTTTTCAAAATGAAATGTAGTATAATACAATGAATTTTAAAAACATTGTTAAATTTTAATTAAGTTCATACCTGTTAAAATGGGACTTTACCTTAATCTAAGACTTGAATATTATTTAGTGCTTGCAAATATTTGAAGATTAGGCTTCAGAGCCTCAAGGGCTCATGTTCTTTAAAAATTAAATGAAAATTTAGAAATTTTTTTGTTGCTATAAGCATATTAAAGTAATGTATAGAGATTAAAATGTTAGCAATTTAAAGTCATATTTTGCTATTGCTAAACAATTTACCAGCACTTTTATATTTTAGAATTTTTTTGGTTATTAGTACAATGCTTGCCAGAAAAAAATTAAATCACAGTAAAATTAGGCAAATGTTAATTTTATTTAAGGATTGTTTGGTATGAGTGGGTGAAGGCAATTCTAAATTTCAGGTCTTTAGAGTACCTGAAAAAATAAAATTAAATAAAAATATAATAAATGACATCATGGTGGTACCCATTTATTCCCGAGTAATTGCTAAAATGAGCCTATAGTAAAAATTTGGCATAAATTACTGAAGTATAATATAATTTAGGTATTTTCTCATTTTTCCACCTCAAATTAATGGTAAACCTCACAAAAATTATTTTAGTTTTTAGAAGACAAAATACAATTGTAATTTGCTTGAACTTGTTTAAATAACAATTTTTGTTTAAAAAAACAGCAATTTGGGTTTGAAGTTTTTTCTGTGCTTGTTTTCTTTAGGGTAACCTGCTTCCCCTCCCTAGATATGCTTTTAAGAAACTTGTATGTGTTATATTGATGTCTTGATCCAGAAGTAGGTTAAAGACATCGTAATTTCTTCCAATTTCATCTAAAAATGTCTGTATAAATTCTTAGCCTGAACATGTTATAATTTATAATTTTTTATTAGTAGCTGAATTAAAATATGATAAATTTCTGTCTGTATGTATGACCTTGATCCATGCTTAATTCATTTGGGTATTAAATTATGGGTTATCAGTTTAAAATTTCTCCAAAAGCCAAATAGTTATGTCTTAATATTCTGTTAATGTAGTTTTGTTGAACTTTCTAAATTTATAGTTTTTATTCCCCTACCTATAAATTGGTGGGTTTCTTTGATGGCGGTGGGAATCTAATTATATATAAATACTCATTTATGAATCATTATACTTGACTTTACTTAGCTACTTTTTCTTAATTGAACAATGCGATTAAATCTCCATGCATATAGAAGTTAAGGGTTAAGGAAGGAAGTGCTTAGATCTGATCAGGGTGGAGCTATGATCAGCAATGACTCTTATGTTGCAAAATTACATAGGAGAAGATTTATTTATTGTAAAAAAAAAAAAAAAGTGTTATATATACATGGTTTGAGGTTCGTTGGCTGTCGAGTCTTATGCTGGAGAAATCAGTCAGGATTTCGGCCAGGATCATAAAAATAAAATACTCCAAAATATTTGGTAATTTTTTTATTATTGTCAATGTTTCAACTTAACTTGTAAGTCATCATCAGGACGACACCATTATGATGTCGTCTGGAGAGATCTCCGAGGGAGGTTTATGCTCACATCTCAGAGTCAAGAGTTAAACTGACCGAAACCCTGACTAATTTCTCCAGCATTATATACTTATACATTTAAACATAAAAATAAAATTTTTAAATATACAGATACCCACACACATAAAAACAAAATTTAGAAAATGTCTTTATTTATTAGTAAAGATATGAACTGGGCCATTTTGGGTACATTGGAATGTTTCTAAGTGGAAGTCACTCATCCTTCTTATCTTGACGGATGTATACCGACTGTCTTGACTATATTATTTATTAAATATGTTTGCTTTATATCGATCTTAAGGTACTGATATTTTTATCAGTATAAATAATGGTTGGAGGTTGGTTGGCCATCAAGCATTATGCTGGAGATTAGTCAGGATTTTGGCCAGGATCAGGAAAATAAAATACTCCAAAATTATTGAGTAATTATTTTATTATTGCCGATGTTTCGACTAGCTAGTAAGTTATCATCAGGGTGATGATGTTCACAACTCAGAGTGCAGAACTGAGTTCTGTTTACCAGAATATTTGAAAATATGATCATAAACCTCCCTCAGAGATTTCTCCATACATCACGTTGCCCTAATGATGACTTACAAGTTAAGTTGAAACGTCGGCAATAATAAAATAATTATCTATTAATTTTGGAGTATTTTATTTTTCTGATCCTGGTCGAAATCCAGACTAATTTCTCCATTATAAATAATATTGATCGTACGACAAACAATATTGATATAATACCAATATTATATTCTATCTTGGGTAACCTATTGTTTCCGAACAAACTTCAGTTTTTATATATCGGTGGAATATTCTCATTGGTGGAATATTCCTTCATTTTTTAAATTTTATTTCTGACTGTAATTAAAAAAGATTTAATTGTGAGCACCTGAAGAGGCACCATTGAAGGCTCAAAACTAGTTAAGTAAATGAAGTGAAGTTAACAATAATGTTTTCATATTTGTCCTTTTATTCTTACATTTTTTGAACATAGCATAACAAGGTCAACAAAGAAAAAAAGGAAATATACATTTTAAGATACTTAAGGTAAGGTTTTCTCTGAAGATTTTCTTTTTTAGCAGATTGGTAAAATGAGCAAACTTATAAACAATTATTTTGATTCTTTACGGATCATACTTAGGTAATACCAAAAATATGGTCCATTCAAAATATATGTGCATTAGCATGCCTGTAGGTGTTTTGTCAAGTACACACTCACACACTTTGAAATTTTATAAATGAAAACAAGTTATTTATATTCTCTCTTATTTTTGAATTCTACTTCAATTTTATATTTATATNAATTTCTTATTTTTAAGACTATTTTTTACTGTTCTTCCAAATATTTTACCAAATAGCTGTCAGGTAATTCTAATAGTATATTGGCAACTACCATCTGCAGAGCTAGTGTACATATACAAATGGTAGATTTGAATATAAAAATTGGTTTTAGAATAAATATTAAACATTTAAAAAAACTAAATCTTATAAACTATACAATTAAAAAAAATATGCTCAAACAATATTACAGCAAACGATAAAGATGACTAGCGAACTAAACTGCAGGAGTTGGTCTTGGCTCTTCAAGAGTTTTAGTACTATATAAAAGAAGTTAAAACACATAACAGGGTATATTTAAACTAACTTAAAGTATACAATTATACTTAAACAACAGCAAGTAATCCCACTCTGATCAGGCTGTATAGTATCCAAAGCATTATGTTAAGATTTATGATAAAAGCATATCTAACGCTAGCATTTTTTGTTCGATTCCGGAAAGCTGCCTTTGGACTACAAAAGTCTACAGCTGGCATTAATTTAGTAAAATTAAATCCAAGCCGTCCATAGCTCTAAACAAATATTTTTATTCTAACCCATGATTGATGGGTTCCTATAGCTTTAGAACCCCAGCAACCATGGGTCAGAACACGTAAGTCGCGACTTTCTCCCTTCCTTATTCCCATAGCCTTGAAGAAGGCCTCAAATTCAGGGCGAAACGTTGGCAAATATAAAACCATATTAGTTCACCAATTCGTCTTTATTTAATAATAAACCTTCGACCGAACTCCGACTACCTATTCCTCCTGATTATCAACGATAAACCAATATCCCATAGAAGAATCTTTATTAGGTATTTTTTTATTATTATTGCCAATAATCTTATTTATTTTTATTTGTATTATTTATCAACCTTACTTAATTTACAAATATTATATTTCCATTTATTTATTCTTTGTTAGATTATGACAAATAGACATGTTTTTATTTTATTTTTGTATGTTTCTTTTTCATATTCAGCCTTGATGAGTTTACGTTGGCTAAAATAAAAACTTTTTTTGTTTCAAATTAGTTTTAATTCTTCAATTACCAAGACCGAATTCCTGATAATCCTCTCTTCATAAAACTTGACGGTTAATAAATTTACCTCCATATTGAAATCATGTATATTTTACCAAAAGTATTATCTACATTTTTATAATGTGAATTAATTAACATTAACATAATTTCAAATGGAGAGTTTTTGAGCATAGAGATTATCAGTAAATGTTTTATTTGTTGGGGTTCGGTAAAGGTATATCCAAAAAATACAATTAAAAAAATGTGTATTTTTTGCCAATGTTTTGGCTTACATTGTAAGCCATCTTCAGGGCTATCATGATGGCAAGAAGGGACTTGGTCTCACCAGGATACTTAGAGTATGGAATCCTCTCAGTCTTGATTATAGGACCCCTCTCACCTTCGTGATAGCCCTGAAGAAACGTTGGCAGACAATTAAAAAATACTCATTTTTATTAATTGTATTTTTTGGATCTACCTTGACTAAACTCCCCCAACAAATAAAACATATATAACATAATTTTTTTTTAAGAACATGAGTGTATAACACTGTTAAAAGTATGTTGATACTTTTTAATGATAATATGATCTAAAGATTAACTTTTGCAGATGTCAAAAATTCAATTTTTTTATATTTAAAAATGAGTATTTAAAAAAGACTAAATATTTCTTTAATAACTTTTTTTATTATAAATTATAACTGCTGTTTATGTTATGTCTGGGAAAGTTTTGCTTTTTTGAGGAGAATCTGAGCATCTGGTATGTTCTTCTTCTTTCTCTTCCTCCTTATTGCCTTTCAGCGTGAAGGCGCCTCAGTCCAGGCAAACCTAGCCTCCCGATCCCGAGCCAGCCCCCTCATGGCATTCCAATTTTTTCCTCTCTTCTCTCCTACTCTTGAGATGTAGTCAGTCCATTGAGTTCTGGGTCTCCCTCTGGGACGTTTCCCTGTTGGTCTGGCCTCAAAGTATTTTCTGGCGTCCCGGTCCTCATTCATCAGTCATGTCCAAACCATCTAAGTTGTCTTTTTTCAAGGTTATCCATTAGGGAGCCAACCCCCAGCTGTTCTCTAATCTTATCATTCCTGACACGATCTCTTCTGGTTCGGCTCGCTATTTTTCGGAGGTATCTAATTTCCGTTACAGTAACTCTGCTTAGGTTCTTGTCTATTGGTACCCAACTTTCACTTCCATATAGGAGGGTAGGTAAGTAAAAAGCTTTGAAGATATTTAGCTTTACATTTTTCTGCATCTCCCTTTTCCCTATAACTGTGTTGCAGAGGTGGTAGTAAATTGAGTTTGCCTTCTTTATCCCATTGGATATCTCCTGATCTACCTTTCCATTACTGCTTATCACTGTTCCGAGGTAAGTGTAGTCGTCCACCATTTCCATTATTTCACCTTTGCAGCGCACCTCAACGTATTCCTGTTCCCGGCCAATGTGCATCTGGTATGTAAGGCTCTGTAATAAGAGTCTAACAGTAATGATAATTTTTTCTAAACATGAATGTTTCTAGTATGTAATGTAGATTTAACTTGGAATTTGTTTTACTCTCTTTAAATAATTATTTGAATTTTTTAAACTTTCTCTCTGAGGATGGGTTACGTCCCGGGATAGACGAGCAAGGAATACTATTATGTACCCCATCAAAAATTATAGTGTATGAAGTATGTACAGAATAATTTTTTTTTAATAAAGAGTTTTATGTATAATTTTTTTAACTGATTTTACGGAACAAATAAACTATTTCATTATTATATAAAACACATAATATTAAAAAAAATATTCATACTTTATTCATTGCTATATAATGGAAGCATTGCTTATCTGAAATCTTAAGGCTTCTTTGCAATGACTCATTTACTGTTATGAGATAAACTGGAAGATTTAGATTAGTGTTTTAAGTGTAGATATGCTAAAAAGAATAAATAAATCTAAAATTGAAAATTTCTTGGAAACCCAAAAATATGGTATAATTTTTTTTTTTTTTTTTTTTTAATTTTTTTTTTTTTTTTTNAACAAAAAAAAAAAAAAAAAAAAAAAAAAATTTGTTTCTGTAAGTTTCAGTTAGATTAATATTTTTTGTCCCTGGAGAAGATTATTCACTCTGACTCTGTCTAAGCCTAATATTTCCTCTTTTCAGGTGAATTAAAACAAATTGAGATCCCTGACAAGTCTCTTAATGCTGTGGAGCATTATTTCTGTTGTCTTTTTTGGTTAAGAAATATTTCTTTCTGCCAAATGCAACATAACTTTGTACTTGATAATGCCTATCATTTATAGTTCATGTGAAAGGGAGATCTGTCTATAGTGCCATATTTTCTTCAAAGTTTTGATGTGTCTAGCTAATAAGTGCTTGCCTTATCTGGAATGGTCTGAAATGAGTGTAAAGGTTTATTTTAGCCATACTCAGTTTTTTTTTTCGTATATTTTTTATACATCTTGTCAGTCTTTTCAAAAGATTGTTTCAAGTGTGTCTTTGTTATAAGCTTGTGAATGTATTCCATTCTTGCTAACTTTTGCAATGTTTTTATGACTCAGGGCCTAAGAAGGTGAGTTACACTTTATTTTTACTCCAGGGAATCTCCTTGCTCATTTCTCAGGACATTTTAGTGATTTGGCACATATGGTAAATAACAATTTTGTTTTATTATATTTTCATAAATGTATGCTCTCTTGCATAATTTTTGTTTATTTGTTTTTTGACACCAAAATTTTAATTAAATTACTTATAGAACCTAATCTGTAGTTATTATTATGTGGGAATGGTTGAACAAAAAAAAAAAATAATAATAATTAATGTTTTATTTACAAAAGTTTATATATTGCTATTTTTGTTTATTCAGACCGTAATATTTTCTAAATAAACAAAACAAAACAATTAATAAAAAAACCATATATTATGTGTGTGTGAAATGAAACTACTGACTTAGCCTATTTTGGAATGCAGTGTTATGTCAACAGAAACAGAAATAGAATATAAAGCTAATCCTTTACTAAGGGATTAGTGAAATGTATATAATGGAGACAGCTATAAGGAAGCATTTCTTCACAGTGGAAGTGTGATATTTCACACCTGACAGGAATTCCTGGAAGATCTAGAAGATTCCTACTTTTATGTAAATATGGGCCTCCTAGAGTGAGTCAGTCAGAGTAGTGTTAGTCATTGGGAGTGATTACTATGAAATTTTAGTGATAGGTTTTCAATTACTTTGTTATAAGTGCTAAGTGATCATCCATAATTGGGAAATGTTAATATTTTAAGTAATTTTGTTAATTATTGATGGTTAATAAGGGCAATAGTTTTATTGTATAATTAGTTCTTGATGATTAATTCTTTATTTTTATTAATTAATAATAAATTAAATTTAGTTGTAATTCTTCTCTTTTCATTTATAAAAAGTTCCATATGGCCATTACAAAGTAGGTAGGAATGGCCAAAATGACAATGACACAAAACTATATTGTCTTATATAAATAGTCCATCATGAAGTAGCTGCAATGCCTTTGCAGATTTTCCTTGTTTAATTAAAGATGGATATAAATAGGAGTAAAAGATGAAATTTAATTTACAAGCTAGAGATAACAATGAGTACAAAAGATATGACCACAAAGGTTAGCAAGAAGAGTTTCTTGACTCTCTGGGAAGGAGAGTGGGGGCATAACAAGCATTTTTGAAAAAAAAAAACAACAAAAAAAAACTTTATTTTATAGAAGATACATTTTTTTTAAATTACGTATTATATCAATTATGTTTTATAAATGTTTTTTGTAACTCAAATAACAATGAAGGTATTATTATTATAAATTTTGGTCTTCCTCTAAACCTCCCTTTCACTTCTTCATTTTCCACCAGAAATGGATTTTTTCATGAGTTTGCAATGAAAAGCTAAATACTGAATTTGGTTTCCGTATTTTAAAAATTAGAGAGCTCATATAACACCCAAAGTTATATTCTTAAATAACTTGCTTAACAAGTATTTTTTAGAATTTAAATTTTATAAATTATACTTTACACTTAATATGTTCTGTACAAATTTATTTATTTATTTTTTTTTTTTTTTACCTCTTAGTCTTTTACTCTAAACTAAATATTAAGCTTACTATATCAAAAAGTAATGTATTACTCATACTTGACATACGTATCAGGTTATCCCCACTCCTGCTGGTCCCATTTCTTATTCAATAACGAATTTTAGCCTTTCATCCCACATTTAAAAGCTATATGCACACGCATATATATATATATATATATATATATATATATATATATATATATATATATATATATATATATATATATATATATATATATATATATATATATATATATATATATATATATATATATATATATATATATATATATATATATATATATATATATATATATATATATATATATATATATATATATATATATATATATATATATATATATATATATATATATATATATATATATATATATATATATATANGGAGCAACACTTCAACAATTTCGAAAACGTACGAAAATGGCTCGATGAATGGATTTCAAATAAAGATGAAGCATTCTTTTGGAATGGTATCCATATATTGCCCGAGAGATGGACAAAATGTGTAGAAAGCGAGGGCCAGTACTTTGAATAAAATATATTATACTTTTTTTTAAATTACTGTGCATATATTTTAAGAAATAAACGACATTTTAAACTTGCATACCTGGTATAATGGGCAAATATCAAATGGCCACATGTAAAAGCAGTGTCTATTAATGTTTGTTCATAGGTTTAAAAAAAAAAAAAAAAAAAATCAGAATATTAAACTTAAGTCTTGTCTAAATTGTACTGCCAATTTTATTCATTTTAGAAAAGAAATCCTATCGAAAAGAATCAAAACCATAAAAATGGTGAAGAAAGCTGACCTATCTATTGTTTAACATCACAGTTATGGCTATTGGCAATGAGCTTAATCTCTTGTAAAAACATTTTCTTCATTTTTTTGATAAGGTTAGGATAATAATTCACTCCCATTTTTGAGTTTTGGAAGATGTTTATTGATGAATGCAATAATTTTACACACCGGGCACTTACATTGCCTTGGAAGAAAGACCTATTTTTTGACATTCGGGTAAATGCCCCTTTTGCACTTAATTCTTGAGCAAGCCAGTGGTTAAAATTAGTTGTCATGGTTGATTCGCCAACAAAGTATTAAAAAGATGCTATCCCATACTCATATTGTAGTTCTACAACACACCAGTTTACTTGATAAAAATAGTTCAAATAGAAATATGATGATGGACAACTAGTTTACCTTATCCTATTTGTCTTAGTTTTTTTCAAAAAAAAAAAAAAAAAAGGCCGTAAAATGAAGGCTATGATTTATTTTCCCTACTACTTTTGCCAATTTTAAGTCTTGAAACCTAAAATTTGGCTCATTTTGTTTTGTTTTATAATCTGATAAATTATTGCTATTTCTGACAGAGCCAAAAATAATTATTTGGTCACTTTGGTGTCATCCATTCTCAAACAGTTTGAGCTACACCAAATCATAGCAGACTTATATAAGGATTTCATTTTTGCAAATTTTTTTTCATAATCAAATAAAACAATATAAGAAAATATTAAAGTAAAAGTAAGTACTTGAAGAAGTGTGTTTTTTTAACTAGAGAAAACAATCTATCCTTTGCAAATTAGCTTTTATTTAAGGGTGTTTACATTCCATGGTTAAAATTAATTAAAATGCTGATTACTTCTGTCTTTAGTAAAAATCAAATTTACATATAATCAGACACCATGATTATATGTAAATTTGATTTTTGAAAAACTAGTAGAAAAGCTACATTTTTTTTCCCTGAATAGTTCTAGAAAGAAAATGTAGCTTTTCTACTAGTTTTGCATAGGTATCTGAGGGTAGAGGAAGTGAGAGAATTTAAAAACCTGTAAAAGTAAAAAGCTTCTTACTTTCTTACCTAAAATATTTTTTTTAAATTACTTTTTATAATCCGAATATTCTCAAAGTTTGTATGGTTGCAAGCCAATTTGTCATGTCCATGTATTCAAATTGCAAGGTAAGTTGTCAGTTATACTATTATCTGACATTTTTCTATTTAACATTACATTATTCATTTTACCAGTTTGCTCTGGAACTGAGCGTTGGATACATTGCAGATCTCATGCTTTTTTTCTAGTAAGAACCAAGTATGTTTATTGATCACTAGAGTATATTTCTGGTTAATCAGTTTGCCCATTGATTAGAGAAAGTATAGCAGAAGCAGGGGTTTTAATCTCATTTGTCATCTGATTAATCCAATTTTTTGTTGGGTCTGAAAGGGAAAAATACAGTTAGGCTATTTGCTCCACTGGGACAGCAGCACCTCCCCAAAACAAGACTATGCCCTTCTACCCTCTCTGCACAAACCATTGAACAGGTCACTGTATACGAACCAGTTCCCTCCCCCTATTTTTTATCAACTAAAAACCCCTCTTCTATATACTATCATACATAAAATTCTGAATTTTGTTGCTTTTTCCTATTATTCTTATACTTTTCAGTTTATTATTTATTTATTCATACATTATTATTTCATCATCGTTTGTATTAACTCATCTCATACTGCAGTAAAACATGGAGCTAGCATTTTAACTAATTTCTTTTCAAAGGAGTTTAAATATTACTTAGTGTAGTAAATAATAAATATTGTGTGTTAATGTTTTAGGTGATGATTTTGAACGAATAGTAACATCAACCATTAAGCATAAAGAACGTGAAAAAGAAGTGAAAGAAAAAGAAAAGAGAAGTTCTGAACACAGAAAGGTATAGTCTTTTTAAAATTATTGCAGTTGACTTCAAATTTTGATAATTTTAAAATAGTTAAGCTATTCCTCCCTCTAGAAAGTTTAGTATTAGAACACGTCCTTTTCAGCTGAGAATATTGTTTACTGTTGATGAACAATGGTGACTTTTTTCCTTAAACCTGTAGATAAAATAAAAAATTGTGAAACTGACTGCAAATAATTTAAATTAATTAGAAGAAAATATATTTTCTTTGTACATGTCTTACAGTTGGTCAGGCAGGTGTTCCTGCGTGGTAGAGATTAGAGAAAATATTGTTGAGCTTAGTTTAGAAAACTGTTGCTGGTTAGCTGCTCTCTAGTTCTGCCGGTCTGCCCATTGAAACTTGTTACATTCATCCAAGGTAGCTTAATTAAACTAATTTATTATTTCATTTTAGCTAGTCCAAGTATTTGAACTGAATTATTGAGACTTAAATTTTATTAATTTAAAGTGTAGATATATGACATTAACGAGGTATATGTTGATGTGTTTAGTTTTTATTTAATTAAATTACAAATACAAAATAATCATGCGATTTTAGAAAATTTCAACAGATCTTCACCGATCCTACATTGGAGAAGCTAAAAATATAGTCTGTTAGAAAATTGTGTGTGTATGTGTATATATATATATATATATATATATATATATATATATATATATATATATATATATTATTTATTTATATGTTCAAACTCCTGTGTGCAGGCTTGCTGTCCCTAAAAAAAGGAGGAAAAGTCATAGGTCATTAACCTTAATTTCACCATAGAGCATTATTTTTCAACATTGACTTACATTGGACAAATGTCATGGTCTGCAAATTACATCCATCTTTTATTACGCTTTTTCAGAGTCCTTAAAAAGCTATTAATGAATCTGCAAATAACATTTTGGTATCTTTGTAATTAAAAAAATCTAAGTTATTGTAAAATTTGGTATTCTCAACATCATTATAATTTTTCAGGTGTCTTATGAATTGGAACTTGGAGCTTCATTCTTAGGTACTTTTTTTCTCCTCTTTCATTTAAAAATATCTTGAATGCATAGGTATCACTTAAAAAGAGACAAGTTGAAAAAGAAAAACATATTTTTAATATCTTTTTTGGGGATTTTTTTAATAAAATACAAATTTAAAAATTAAATTTGTAAATTATAGAATTTGGTATTTTTGCAATACTATTACAAATATTATTATTAATTTTTCATAAATATTAGTTTTGTTGTGGTATATCATCCCACGTAAATTTTAAACAATTAATGC
>KZ809891.1:7676-18386 GCA_000696205.2 Oncopeltus fasciatus
GTGACAGTAAAGAACTGGACACTATCATCCAGCTCTTCAGGAGTTTTCAAGGAGACTCCGAGGTCAAGTGACTCTTCAAGTAGAGTTCTGAAAAATGGCCAGTCAATGGGACCATTTATTAGTGATGGTGGCAATTGTCTAGGGATGGGTGTGAGTGATAGTGTCAGGAGTACAGGGCTATGGTCAGAGGAAAGATCATTTAACGTAGTTACGGAGTGGTGAAAAGGAATAAGATTTTTACAAATGAAAAAATCCAGGATATCAGGAAGACGGTTAGTATCAGTGGGCCAGTAGGTGGGGGAGAATAAACATTAAAACAAAACAGTTTAAGGTTTAAAGAATCATCTTTCTCCACTAAGAGATTTAATCCTGTACAACCTTCCTTCTTCCGTGAAGTACCATAATCGGCTAAATTCCAAGGACCAATTTGGTCCATTCCCTGTTACAGTCTACCCATTCCCCTCATATCTTTCTGTTTCCTTTCATCTCCATTCCAGCCATCTTGCAGGTTGGTGCGGGAGACGCCGGATTGCTGCACACATGGGAACCCGCATTTATCTGAATCTGATCCCGATTAAGGGCAGATTGGTTTTCTTGGGAGTTGGCGGATCTCTGCAATCCATTAGAATTACCAAATCGACAACAAACTGTTGGAACTCAGTGATTCCGATTTTCCCCTTCGACGTCTAGAGTGTACTTTCATAACTTTTCTCTTAGCTGAGAACTGTTCCGCACATCTTCTTAACAATTATCCAGACTTTCTCACCTTCCGATGAAAAATGGAGCTGATTTGTGCCTTGTGCAAATGCCACTTAATTTGTTCTGTTTTTGTCCCTTTTGAATTTTCGTTAGATCGGGCCATGGTGATTTCAACAGGTCATACGATATGGGTATGCGATGTCGGTCTCTTACGTTCGAATGATAGTTCGACAAGGCAATAACCACAAAACAAGAATGAGCTTAATCTTACCGTCTTCGGTATGTCATTAAAACCTGACTTTGCTAGTATTAAACTCACATTTTTTAATATTCGAATTAATTCCGCTAACTAACTCAACTAAGAAATTTGGAAAGACGTTCATCGTACTCACTCGTGTCGCGAACACAAACGAGAATATTATCTACCGAATCTTCCAACATCCTTTAGTCCGTTCATTACTTCTAATATTCTCCTCGGGAAATATCCCGGGACAAATGATACTCCAAACAGTAGTCTTTCGTAAAATTATCTTCCTCCGTCCAAAAAATATTCTTGAATCCAAAAATTCACCCATTTCACCAATGGGGTCTTTACCTATAGCCATGACACAATCACGCGAAGAGGAAAAAGACATATGCGAAGTTTACCTTGTAGAGACTTTTGATTATGTAGGTGTATGACATAAGAAGACCTGCTACTAGAAAATATGAGAACAAGAGAATTATGATGGGTTGGGAGATGGCCCAAGAAACGAATCATCCCTTTTTTCTTGACATGAAAAACAACAGTGGCTAGAAATCGACCTGAGGAAAACTAAGAACGAGATGGAATAAAATAATGAAGAAAGACGCTACGGAGTTCAGGGTAGGAAGTAGGAATGCCATCGCCCATTATAGGCAGAAGTAGAAGAAGCTAGTTCAGGTAGCTAAAGATCTAAAGGTCTGTAAAGCCAAACGGGAAAATAAAAATANTGTTGATGTTTTGGGATAGATTTTTAAAATAGATAGAATTTTAAGTAACAATTATTATTCGTGGGAAGGAATGAATACAAATTTTATTTGTTAATTTATTGATTCTCTTAAGGTAAATCTCATTATAAAAACCCTAAAATTATTTGTGTTTACAGACTTGTTGTTTCAGGATTTTGTAATATATTAAAATTTCGTTGAGGATTTATTTTCTTGCCTCCTTGAAATCTATTTGATAAAGGAAAACTAATAAATTTCCTTTGCTTGGGGAAAGAGGCTTCTATCCTGCGGGAGGCGAGCACTCAGCGTGAGGAGGTCCTGAGGTCGGAGCTGAGCACCCTCCAGGCCGAGGGGCTGACGTCAACAGACACCCATCTCCTAGATCGGACAGTAAAGTTTTATAACCTGCTACAGGAATCTCTGCAACCTACCCCCTGGCTTTATCTCTCCTCCCGCCTTTACTCCCCCCCCCTTATTATAATGAAACATTCCACAATCAGAGGCTTATCAAAGGTGCAACTATATGCTCTCGCTTTATTCAAAAGATTGTTATTTATTCATTTCGCGAATAATATATTCTCCTGTGGATATCATTTTCACCCTGCTTTAAAGTCATTGCGGAAATGCCTAGATTATTTAAAACACGTTTTAAAATAAGAAGAAAATACAAAATAAGTATATAAATCCCAATCCTAACCTCAAAATTGATATTGTAGCACTGACAAATGTAAAAAAATAAAATAAACAATGCATCTATATTAGAGCTAATAGACTAAAAGAAAATNCAGTAGTCTTTCGTAAAATTATCTTCCTCCGTCCAAAAAATATTCTTGAATCCAAAAATTTACCCATTTCATCAATGGGGATCCCTCGTCAAACGAGACCTGATGTAAGCCACTAAGCAATGTTGATGGCCAATCCTTGCTAACACTTGGTCATACGACGGCATAATGGCCTTTCACCTGATTATAGATTTATTTAGTTCAGTATAATCCACTTTAGAAACCATTCTTCTTCATGCACAAGACTATAAGTGCACACCGTTCAGTGGCTTATGTAACTGGGGAAATAACCCATATTTCTACAAGTCTATCTAATTCTAAGCCTTAAGCCTTTCTCTTGATTGATGTGCAACGTGCCTAAAACAGGATATGCAATGTGGCATTGCATGGGCAACCAATTTTATTTTTTGAAGCTCTCCCTTAATTTATCCTAATCTATAGAAGGGGTTGGAAAAATCGCTGGAACCAGAGGGAGACGACTCTTCATGTCTTTCTCAATGGTCTCTTTCAATAGATAGAAAGTAGCAGTAGCATCTACTCCTTGGAGTGGTTCTTTCTGCCCAGCAACCACTAAAGGCACCCTAAATGTGATTTACCGTTCTTCGACATCAGCACATTCCCAACACTTTTAGTCGGGCATTACAATCCAAATGCTCTTGTAGTGTCAAGAACTCTCAGTTTGTCCTTGACAAATCTTGTCCCACAAATCTTCATATCCGCACCAGAAGCAATCTTAAATTTAATAGATTTCCCATTAATTCTATTTTGGTAACAAACTGATTGCTCTTTAACAGAGATGCCACAAAAACTATTTTTATAGGCTAATTAACCGGAAATGTCGGTTAAATTCGTCTTATCAACTTCATTAATTTGCTTATGTTTACAGAAATCTTATCCAATGACCCTTATGATGGCAACGAACACAAGTTCAGAACTGGACACCGGGAACGATCATGTCTGGAGGGACCGCGACATCTGGCAAAATGTGTAGTTTTTTCTTGTCTTTACCTATAGCCATGACACAATCACGCAAAGCGGAAAAAGACATATGCGGAGTTTACCTTGTAGAGACTTTTGATTATGTAGGTGTATGACAAAATAAGGCCTGCTGCTAGAAAATATGAGAGCAAGAAGGTTATGATGGGTTGGGAGATGGCCCAAGAAACGAATCATCCCTTTTTTCTTGACATGAAAAACAACAGTGGCTGGAAATCGACCTGAGGAAAACCAAGAACTAGATGGAATAAATAATGAAGAAAGACGCTACGGAGTTCAGGGTAGGAAGTAGGAATGCCATCGCCCATTATAGGCAGAAGTAGAAGAAGCTAGTTCAGGTAGCTAAAGATCTAAAGGTCTGTAAAGCCAAACGGGAAAATATAAATATANTTTTCTTTTTTTTTCGTTTTTTTTTTTTTTTTTAAGGAGCCTTGTCAACCACTGTTTTCAGTTCCTACTCAATAGACATTTTACCTTACGCAAAGGTTTTAATGCAAAATACCTTCCTGTGTAAGCCAGGTCATTGTTTCTTCTTTCAATTAAAATGATTTTACTAAACAGAGTTTAGACCAAAAATAAATATATGTAAATGAAGCTTCATAATATTTAAAGGGTGAGAGGGGGGTCTATACAAATATTCGGCATAGCAGGAGCATTTGATATTTAAAATAAATTATATGTAAATTATTTATTACCTCTTACAATATTAAAATGTCTTCATAAATGAAAAATATATAGCCTTTATATCTCTTTCTCAGGCAGAGACCATGGGCACCACTCCTCATACATTTTAAATATACTTACTCAGTACACTAAGAGTTTTATCTTTCTTTAATTCTCTTTTTAAAGACTCAGAGGATTACTAGTATACCCCTAGAAAACCCAGCCCTAATTGTGTACCATTCATTTTTGAAAGGTAAAAATTAGGAAAAGTCAATAATGACTTAAATAAAAAAGCCACTATGGAGAATTGAGTTTCCTCATTAACGGACATTGACTAGAAAATCTAAAGAAAATTACTGGGGAATAAATGAGTTTTTCAGTTTTTCCTCCAACCCCCTCCCACCCACGCAATCCCCCATATTTCCGTAACACCCTTCTGATGTTTATCACCCCATCAGGGGGGGTGAATTCTTCCAGTTCGTATTAGGGAAGAAAAGAAAATAAAAACACTCACTGGTCGATTTTTTATTAAATCAATGCCTTTTAAAAAGCACAATAGATTAATCACTTTATTTTTTGTTTAATTTTCATCAAGTACATGTAATTTATCATTGCTACCCATTTGTGCAAGAAGAATTTAATATTGTTCATACATTATTTTTAATTTAATACTTGTTTTATAACATCTAATAAAAAAATATTTTTGTAATGTGTAAAGCATATAAAATACACACAAAAAAACACTATAGATCTAGATGACTAGAAAAGTTCAAATACAAATACCATTCAACTGCTGAGGGACTCGCTTAGTTTACGCACTTGTCCTATCCTAACTAATAAACAGTCGTAAATAACCCTACACAGGACCTGCGTTAGAAAGCGAATTTCTCAGCATTATATCAATTTATTGTTTTGTAATAACAGTTGGATTAAACTAAAATCTCTATATTAATATTTCCAATTTGTTTATATGACGTACTAACAGATAAATGTATGGCGGTGGGAGAAAAATATATTCTAATGCATGGGTGCAGATAAAATATCTTGATAATCTTATGTTGTCATATTGTCTATATGACAATGCTTGATAAGCATATTGTCTTATACTCGAATGAGCTAACATTGTCAGCTATTTATTAGACTCTCGTTCTACCTTATATTTATTTTTATATTTATTTATTTATTTATAAAATGTATCGAAACTGGATGGGGGGGTAAACATTTTCGCATTTCTGATCGCTTACTAGTTCTACTTACTCTTACTATTTAGTGTGGAGCACGATTTTCTATTGATTGAGGCACTGGGCCACTCAACTTGGGGCGCATATTCAATATTCCCTATGAGCAATAACCAATAAATAATTTTAAACCTTTTCTCTTTCTTTCTGTGCTTCTGTTTGTGATGAACCACTCACCAGCTTTAGTGTGCTCCGAATCGCAAATAAACATATCCAAAACGTGTTTCCCTCCATTACCTGTTGTGAGACTGATTTTCATTTTATTTTAACAATTATAATTAGTTAATTTGGTATAAAATTGACCTAAAATAAAAATTACAAAACCTAGATTGCCCAAAATGAAAAGTAATTTTATCTGAATGCACTAAAAGCCATCTGATCTTGGAGGGAAGCCGCCTTCCGTTCTTTCTTCCGGCGTTTCTAAATTGAATTTTATTTTTTGTGTCAGAACTATGAATTCACATGATTTACAATTTGTGATTTTTACACTAATTCAAAATGAATATGAAATGAATAGTAAATTTAGAAAAGGATTAGAATATACAAATTCGACTCTAAGCCCTGGCTGGGATAGTTAGATTTTTTATTCTGTTCCCTTACACTAAAAATTAGATTATTTAAATATAGATTTTCGTTGAACATAACGAACCTGAAATAATATAAGTAGGAAACTTTAAGTGTATGATAATCCAAATCTAAAATTGTAGTTGTGAAAGTGTGTGATTCGTGAAAATGACAGAATAAAGTACGTAATGTGTAAGAAAGTGTGGGAATCTATCTAAGATTCTTTTTTTTTCTTTTTTTTTCGTTTTTTTTTTTTTTTTTAAGGAGCCTTGTCAACCACTGTTTTCAGTTCCTACTCAATAGACATTTTACCTTACGCAAAGGTTTTAATGCAAAATACCTTCCTGTGTAAGCCAGGTCATTGTTTCTTCTTTCAATTAAAATGATTTTACTAAACAGAGTTTAGACCAAAAATAAATATATGTAAATGAAGCTTCATAATATTTAAAGGGTGGGAGGGGGTCTATACAAATATTCGGCATAGCAGGAGCATTTGACATTTGAAATAAATTAGATGTAAATTATTTATTACCTCTTACAATATTAAAATGTCTTCATAAATGAAAAATATATAGCCTTTATATCTCTTTCTCAGGCAGAGACCATGGGCACCACTCCTCATACATTTTAAATATACTTACTCAGTACACTAAGAGTTTTATCTTTCTTTAATTCTCTTTTTAAAGACTCAGAGGATTACTAGTATACCCCTAGAAAACCCAGCTCTAATTGTGTACCATTCATTTTTGAAAGGTAAAAATTAGGAAAAGTCAATAATGACTTAAATAAAAAAGCCACTATGGAGAATTGAGTTTCCTCATTAACGGACATTGACTAGAAAATCTAAAGAAAATTACTGGGGAATAAATGAGTTTTTCAGTTTTTCCTCCAACCCCCTCCCACCCACGCAATCCCCCATATTTCCGTAACACCCTTCTGATGTTTATCCCCCCATAGGGGGGGGGGGAATTCTTCCAGTTCGTATNATTATATATATAGAAAATGAAACACTCGCGGCTGCGATATATAGCAATCAAGAACAGGTGGAATAGAGAGTGCAGTGCCCACAGAAAAAGGAAACAATCACAAGGAGTGAAATTTTCGTGGATCTCCCGCCCTTCGTCGGTGAGGAGTGAAGAGAGACTATTGTTCTCTTTACTGGAAAGCCGCGAGTGCTTCATTTTCTATATATACTTTATATGTGTGTGTGTGTGTGTGTGTGTGTGATATGGATATGTAGTGTAACTGTAGTGATGAGATGCTGAAGTGCATATCATTGCCTCTAGGTTTGCGAACTTGGATTAGGACAAGTTTTAACCTCTCGTCACCCCCTTCCTCCAACGTGTGGGGTGGTTTTGGGGTGAATTTGCATTCGAGCTGTAAGTCCAGTTGGAATGAAAAGCTGCACCGGTTTCCCATTAGCGGTCGTGAGCGGAATGAGAAGTGCGAGATGGAAGTGGACGGCTGTCGTCAGCTGAGCGCTATCAGCTGTGCACTCGTTACGGTGCCGTCATTAGTCCGCCAGCCAGGTGTCCCTGTGGGGTGGGGGGTGTCACGAGGAAACTGCAGATCGATGTCAGGAGTATGGGGCATATCTGCGGCAAGGTATCACCAGCACAGAGTTGAGTATTCATCCATTTCCTACTTAATTCAACAATGTTTTGTAGAACACTTATTTGTCCTCTAGAGAGGGCACTGTTACTGAAGTGAGTTTCCGCCAAGCGTACTTGCGTAGTGCAAGATGTATGTAGTATTATCATACCTTCTATTATCCTTCTTCATTGGTTTCTGCAAACCATCTTCTGTTGGCGAGCGCTTTCGGACATTTGTCCATCTTCTTGGCCGATTACATGTGTTCACTGTCACTGTCTGTATTCAACTGCGTTTGTGTTCTGTGGGTTGGTCGGATGCGTCAGGTACAAGAGTCGTTTAGATATAACGGTCGCTTTGTCGGCGATAAGGTCTGTCAAACGCGAGAGTTATACAAACGAAATAAACGGGACTCCAAAACATCTACAAGACAACAGACACGACCTCACCGACATACAAACAACCATGACGTTGCTACATAAACAATAGAAGGACATTTTAGAAAATTAGAAATTTACAAAACAAGGATCAATGACAATAACATTATTAACGAACAACTCAACACACAATCTGACACCATATTCAGACCGCTACTGTTACTAAAACGAACAAACGTAAACGTAAACGAACAGACGACACACAAACCGACAACAACGCAAAAAGACATAAGACAGTATAATCCATAGTCAGACTATCAAACACAAACACATTTAAAAAAAAAAAAACTTTTGAAACACTTAGAACACCTCAACAAAGGAGATTACAACTAATCCCTACAACAACCAATACCTGAAATAATGGACACCGACCCTTATAACTCTCGCGTTTGACAGACCTTATCGCCGACAAAGCCAAACGACTCTCTTATGCCTGACACATCTGACCAACCCACAGAATACAAACGCAGTTGAATACAGACAGTGACAGTGAACACATGTATTCGGCCAAGAAGATGGACAAATGTCCGAAAGCGCTCGCCAATAGAAGATGGTTTGCAGAAACCAATGAAGACGGATAATAGAAGGTATGAGTGAACACGTGTATTCGGCCACGAGGATGTATAATGTCCGAAAGCGCTCGCCAACAGGAGATGGTTTGCAGAAACCAATGAAGACGGATAATAGAAGATATGGTAGTTCTATATTCATTGGTAGTGAAAATAACCTTTTGGATTATTTACAAGATGTAGAACCCTGATCATGTCTTCCCTGAGCGAACATTAATTTTCATCTTTATATTCTTTTATTCAACAGCCCTAATATTTTTTTTTTCACAGCGTAAACATAACCTGAACGTTTTTTAAATTTACTTATTAAAATCCCTGATGATTATGTTTCATGATTGTGTTAACATTTCAAATTGTACAAAGTGGTCTCAAGTATAATATTTTACATTATATAGTTGCTAATCTGTAAAAAAAAATTTTTTTTACAGTTCATCTAGCAAGAACGGCAAAATCTAAGCACTTCTCTTATGCTTCCTTAAAGATTACTTTAAATTTGTAAATGACGAGACTTATCTTACAAAACGGAGAGTTCAATGGGCGTAAAAGGCAAAACAAATAACCTGCCTCTAGACTGACCGGGAAAGTAGAGTGAGGAAAGAGCTCGGCCATTGTAAATTACATATTTTCCTCACTAAGCGTTCTCCATAAAAAAATTATAAATATAATAATTAAAATTTATACACCTAAAAAGATCTATATACTTTTTTTTTAACTCAAATAAACCACGAAGATACTAACGATTATAAAAGTTCGACTTCTTCTAATCCCCCTCTCATCTAAACTCAACCAAAGATTAATTCCTTCAATTACACAATCATATTTTTACGAAAGGTAACATTTCGTACAGTTAATTTTAATTTTTAAAATTTTAGGGACCCATAGGTCTACTCTTGCCGAGTGATATCCTCTCTCCCCACCTACCTGATCAAAACGAAAGCCGATCAAAGTTTTAAGAATAATATTAGAGGGAAGAGTATTTGCTGTAATAATTTTTTTAAAGTTAATTTAATTAGGGTCAATAAATAATTGTTAATTGACACTCATACTTTAATTCTGCACAAATGATACCTATGTGGAATAACAAATTATTTAATATGTTATTTGCTATCAATTAATTAATTGTTATACAATGTTCTTAGAAATTTGTTTATCTTTCCCCAGTGTTACTAAATTTTAAATGCAGGACTATGTACGGAATTAGAATTATGAGCACTTGGTTCTTTGGTCTTCAGATAATTCTCTCTCTCTCTCTCTCTCTTTTTTTTTTTTTTTTTTTTTAATGGCGTGTCAACCTTTGATCATTAACGCCAGGGAGATATTTTTAGTTGCGGGAAGATATTTTCAAGAAGAAGAGTTTCTTAACAATAGATCATGGTGAGATATACTCAATTGTTAATGCTAATAGTTATTATGTGGATGGACATAGTAATTTATTTGTGCTTAAAAACTATGAAATTTATAAGAAAGAAAATATTAAGAGATAGAATGGAAAAGAAGCAAACTGAAAATGCATCTAGATAAGATTTAATAGCCTGCTCTCTTTCAGAAAGTTCAATACAGAGTCGATGACTTTATCGTCATCAAATAAAATTTCGTCTAGAGCCCCATTTAAGTTATATTACTTTCTTGTTTCTTTATATTTTAGGCACTCTGTAACATTCAATTTGGCTTTGGAGTAAAGATATTCATGTTAATTGTATTCTCCGCCCGAGGGGTAGTAGTAACTCCATATTTTTTCATCCCTCCATTAAAAAAAATAAAAAATGAAAAAGAAGCCATGAAGAGGGTAGAACCAGGACTTTTATTGAAGCATAAATCAAGTTTACAATCCCAAAAAACTTGGATAAGAGACACCGGAAGCCCTCTGGTTTTTATAAAAGATGGCTCATACCCTTAATGTGGCCTTTCCTTGACGTAAGACATAACTACAGCTGTTTATTTTCTCTTTTTAGGGGTGTCTTGTACTGTGGTGGGGGTGAAGACAAACCGGCTCATCTCATTGGGGCTTTAAAGATTAATTAAAAATTAGTATTTTTGAATGGCTTCAAGAGATATTATATTGCCAAGCTATGAAGAAGGATCTCAAAAATAATTTTAAAAGGCAATTTAATTTTAATTAAGACGTCATCAAATGCAAAATATTGTGATTACTCGTAAAATATGATTTCAAAAAGTTAAAAATTTCTGAAACATATATATATAT
>KZ809891.1:47664-58392 GCA_000696205.2 Oncopeltus fasciatus
CTAACAAGTCCTGGTAGTATAACTGGAAAGTACACCGGCCCGGACAGCAGGAGATCCAGGTTCGATTCCTGGCTGGGACAGATAGTTTTTTATTTTCTATTCCCTCTCAATAATTGTTTGAATAAAATATACAATTCGTACTATATAAAATATTTACGAATTTTTTTAAAAACTATAATAGTAATAAATATATTTCATATTTTTATAGTTAGTCAATTTGTAAATCCCTCTCCCCATTTCCGATTCGGAAAATTGACGTATGATTTTCATAATAATCCACAACTACTAAACTTGGTATCTTTCTTTTGAAAATGACGACACGTTTAGTCAAAAAGCTCTATAACTTAAGCTCATATTCCAATTAAAATAAGACAAATTTGTCTGATTTATCTTCAAAATAGGAAAAGATAATGAGCTTTAATTTAGATAATAAGAAAGGAGTCTGCTTAACATTCATAGTTCTTGTTTTCAAATATCTTCCTAAATAAGCGTTTTTTGTAAAAACACATATTGAACAAAAGTGGTAAAAAATTCATTTCGGTAAACCACCCTCTTGATTTGAAAAAAAGATGCTGAAATGCCAAATTTGGTTTCTTTTTTTTTAAATATATAAAACTTGTGGACTGGTTTTAATGGACCTATTTTTAGCTTTTCAATCGTAAAATTTTTTATTCAAAAAATTGAAAATTTTTCAAAAATCAATTTCAATGGTACCAGCCTGATGAGCTCTATCTCTCTGCGGATAATCTGCTAAAAATTATGTTATTACCTATTTCGTTTTTTATTCATCAGTTTTCAGATTTGGTAAATTTACTAAACCGAAGATGGCAGACTGAAGTAATCACAGTTCGGCTAATAAATGCCCAGAAGAAATGACTAACTGAACTGAGCATTTGTAGCCCTGCATGCAAATACACCACGGAATTTGCAACTCAATTCGGCCTATTGAAATGCATACTGGCTATCTGCTGCTCCATAACAAACCTACCCCTGACAGCGATGGGCATAATAACATTGTAAATTAATTTACAAATATTCTTTTATACGAACATAAATAAGAATATATCTATTGATATATTTATGAAATCACAATTACAAATAGAATCGCATAAGGTGGTAGTACGAATACTCTATGTATATGGACAAAAATAAGTAAATAATTTGAATTTAATAATATTGCAAAGGGGAGTCTCCTTCTCTTCGGCCAATTCAAAAAAGAGTAGTCGTGATTATTTTTAAAACTTCTACCAAATTTTCGCTCATTTTGGTTCATTTTGGAAAACCCCGTGACTGGAATGCCCAGAAGGTATCAAGCATAAGAGAGTCCTTCACCCAGGAGCTGTGTAATCCTAGCAGATTCTTAAATCCTCTTAAAAATCCTAGCAGTTTATATCTTAAGACCTGGTGAGAACAATGAACATAAATTGTAGAGTGGGGGGAGCGCTTGCCCATCGTAGCTACATTCGTAAATGTATTCCTTAAGAACTAATTTCTTATAAGATATTTTCGGAAACGTTATAAAATTAAAATTCACCCCTGTTATGTTCTACTTTTTCGTAATACAAACAATAATGATTTTTTACTTCAAGAAGTTGTAATGAAAAGCTCTAATATCATACCTTCTATTATCCGTCTTCATTGGTTTCTGCAAACCATCTTCTGTTGGCGAGCGCTTTCGGACATTGTCCATCCTCGTGGCCGAATTCATGTGTTCACTATCACTGTCTGTATTCAACTGTTGTTTTCCCGGCCACGAGGATGGATAATGTCCGAAAGCGCTCGCCAATAGAAGATGGTTTGCAGAAACCAATGAAGACGGAGAATAGAAGGTATGATAGTTCTATATTCATTGGTAGTCATAATAACACTTCAGATTATTTACCTGATATTCCTAAACCTCTAATAACGAAGCCTATTAGGCTTTCTAGCAGAACATCGTTTTCATTGTCTACTTAAATTATGGACATTATTAAATAAGGGGAAAGCTATAATAAATGAGTCCAGGGAACTCTGGTCGCCTTTTTTTGGCGAAAGTAATTTGTCGAAGTGCTCGGGGTCACCCATCTTGCGGGCTATTGTGGACGTTTTGACGACTCCAAAAAGCGGAAAGGTGTGTTCTTTTCTAACACAAGTACTGGAGAGTTTTACTTTTTTTATAACACAGACTATCTACATGCTAATCTGACTGTGTACTATTTTCTTTTGCATTATGTTTTATTTGGTAGAAATACTGAATCCTAAACGCGTGTTCTAGTTCTCACATTTTAAAGATCGCGCATAACCATAAAAGAGAACACGAGAAATCCCACATACTGACATTCAACTGACTAGAATTGGGATAACTCTCCTTTAAATGTCAGACTTTTGGTCTCGCCAACGAGATGGAACTGCCTTGATTGCCATGAGCTAACTGTGAATGCCGGCGTGTCCTCGACGTCACTACTCTGTGCTCCGAGTCTTTTAAATTAAATGCTTAAATTCAAACAGTCTTCTACATTACATGAATGAATAAATTTTCAACATGTGTCCCTTAAGTACATCTAGCTCGGACATATAGAATAATGGTTACTATCGCAGATGGGGAGATTTTTTTCTTAGACCTTATACTTTACAATATTTCTATTAAAAACGGGTATTAAAGAAAATATTCAGCTCCAGACAAGTTAAAGGATTTATATAACCAGTTCCTTTCGACAATTTAAAAAAAAAAATCTAAACAGTAAAGATTTTGGAAATTGAGTTGAGTCCAAGTAACATATTTTTGCTACAACTATTCATTGACTAGTTAAGTATGAGCAGCTTGTGATATGCTTGTTTTTTTTTGTTAAGTTGATGTGTATTTTTCAAACACAACCAAAATGAAAAGAGATAGTCAGACAATTGTAAACAGATGTTTGAAGTTATAGGACATTCAGTTTTTCATTTTAGATTTTATGTCTCTTAACCTTCCAAATATATTATTTCATGGCCAGAACAATCTTATACAACTGAAATGAAAATACTATATTTTTTTTCTTCCAGTTGAGCTTATTGAGACTGAAGAGTAGGTTTAAATATTTTCTTTCCGACTGAGTGCACAGAGCAAGGAATAGATAGGAAGTGATAAGACAGGTGAATAATAAGGAAAAATAAAGATTAATCTGCCAGAGATCAAGGTCCTAATCTTACTTAAGTACAGGTCTTAGTTGTCTTGTATTAAAATCGTACAATGTTCATAAATATGTTCTAATTGAGGGCATAATCAGGATGTGCATTTACACTTTTTTTCATAATATAAAAGATTTACCGAAAACTTAAAATTGTAGAGAAATTTATACAATTTTAATCCACTTTTTTTTTCCGAATTCAAGCATGATTTGAAAAAAACAATATTATTGTGGATATATATATATATTTTTTTTTTTTTCAACTTCCCAAATATTAAATCGATGAAAACATGTTGAAACTTTCATGTGGTGAAACCACTTCATGGTGCCAACAATAGGATACCAGAAGGGAAATCAAAATTTCTAGATAATTTCTCTTCTGGTATTCTACTGAAATTATATAACTGAATTTCATTGAATTTGAAATGTATTTAACACATGCCTCATAGTAAATGCTTGGTAATCGAACCATTTATCGAACTGGGATTGCCCTTTTGACAAGTGTGTTAAATTTCCCATTTTTTTTTCTCCGTTTCTAACCCAGTAGTAACAGTACTATCTCAAACGTATGGAGCTTTTCCATATCTATATTTATATGTTCCTTAAATTTTGCTTAAAACGCTTTAGTGGTAATTTAGGTCAAATTAAATTCCAAATTTTGTTATGTTGGTATTTAACTTAAATAAATATTATACTAACTAAAATTTTATAATACCTATAATATACATGAGTGTGTGTGTGTGTGTGTGTGTGTGCGTGCGTGCGTGAGTGCGTGCGTGCGTGAGTGCGTGCGTGCGTGCGTGCGTGTGTGTGTGTGTGTTTATCAAAATATATTATGTTCATGGAATATTTTTAGCTCTTTTAATTTGTAATTTTGAAAAAAAAAAAAAAAAAAAACTACATACCATTATACAGAGCAGAATTTACTACACCACCAACTAACGCAACACCCAAGCCCAGTTGACCGATTCTGTTGAAAAACTGCGATGCCATTTCTCAATTTTACTGCAATTAAACTTTAATAAATTAATTTAAATGAATAATTAAGAGCAACGCACTGAAAAGTTACTATCACACCGGTAAACTAACCTTTCAATCAGTTCACTAGAAATTAAATTATGCGTTATATTACTACTCAAAGTTTCTTATTTTAAAGTAAGTTTTAGAATATTAAAAATACAACAATTAATTAATAATATTTTTTTAAACGAAGCCGCGTGACTTGGATCTATTCTAACTTTATCGATATTAAGGGAGAGGCTATGTAACCACAAAAACGTTGGCAAGATAAGGTTATAAATTACGTAGGACGTCAATATGAGTGTTTTTGTAGGGTTTTGTATTTTTATTATTATTTTCCCTTTTCAAAGTGATTGTATCTATGATGATGAATATCACGAAGAACTATTTATTAAACCTTTAAATGGCTTTGTATATTCTTACTTTCAGTTTAGTACTATTTGGGAAACAACTTTACATAATGATTCATGTAACTTACCTTCTTCACTTTTGTTTAATTTGAAGTTTTTCTATATTTTAGAAATAATTGTGCTAAATTGTTCTAGTTGATAATTGTCATCTCTTTCCAAGACCTATGGGAGAAATTATTGAAAGACACAATGTCCAAGAATTGCATATCTCTCTAACTAAAGGTCTTTGGAGATATGATGCTTGGGGATATCCTGTGAAATCCGCTCCACCTGGAGCTGAACTTTGGGCTTGGTTCAAACCTAATACAACAGAGTAAAAAACATTTATTTTATTAACCTCTTTAGCAGATACAATTACTATTATTTTGTTTACATTATCTTATTGTTTCTTTTGCTAATTGCAGTATAGACTCCAAATGGAGAGAGCTGACGGGTGCTTTATCTGGTCTTCTCTGTGCCTCATTAAATTTCATTGACCATCAGACTACAATTAGCCCAAGACTTTCATTAAGACCTGAAGGAATAGACTTAAAGGGGTCATGGAGAGATCCACGAAACTATGAAAGGCTGCGTTATTCTAGTCTCCCCAGAGAAATTGTCTGTACAGAAAATTTAACTCCCTGGAAGAAACTTCTACCTTGTAATTTAAAAGTATGCAAGAAAATTAACTTCTATGTTTGTTTTAATTATTATTAAGTATAATTTTTAAAAAGAAGTTAATTTGTCGGTACAAACAAATTACTATCAGTATTTTCCAGAAATTATCTTAAACTTGTACAGGATATGATCCTCATTGATTCATGGATTTATTCACTGCTCATTCGAGGCTGATTAATGATTATGGATCAAAATTTTAAAACATGGTCTTATATTAGGTAGTAATGCTAATACTGAAATTGTAATGCACTTTGTGACATTTTGATGTAGCATTGTGCCGGTTTACCTCCTCTATCAGTGCTTGCAGCCTATTTTACAATGTAAAACTAGCTGCAAGCACCCAATAGTTTAAACAAATTTTGTGTTTTCTCTTCCTCATCTTCCTATGCTTAGAATATGTAACCTTACTTTTTTTTCAGTCCAAAACTTAGAATGAGAGCTAGTTAACATCAAATGGAGAGTGTTTTGACCTTAGATATTATTGTTAGATGGTTTTAGTTGGGGTTTGGTCAAGGTAGATCCAAAAAAAAAAATACAAATTTAAAAAAAGTGTATTTTTTAAAGATTATCTTCTAACATTTCGGCTTACATCGTATCCTTGATTGATGGAAATGTGAACTTGGGGACAGGACGTCCTCTCTCATCTTCATGATAGGCAGCCCTGAAGATGGCTTATAATGTAAGCCAAAACGTTAATCTTTTAAAAAAATACACTTTTTTAAAATAATTATTTTATTTTATTTTTGGATCTTCCTTGACCGAACCCCAACTAAAATCATCTAATAATGCTAGTTAACATCGTGGGATTAGGCCATGATATTTAGAAAAGCCATATATATATTGCAGTCTGGGAGTTTAGTCTTGCTTTGTAACAGTCATTGGCTGATTCAAAGTTTGAATTTATTCCCAATAATTTTTGTTGTTGTTTTGTTTGGGGGAAAAAACAGGCAAAATAATCATTCAAAGATCCTTTTTTCTCCAAGATTTTATTAAATTTTGGCATGTTAAATGGCCAATCCAATGGAATCCTGAATAAATTGGATATTGAATAAATACAATACTGATAAATGTTATATTAATTGTGATGATGTGATATTCTTTTTATTGTGTTGTTTACATTGCCTCCATTTTTTCTCAAAATTTTTAGTGTTTAAATGAATAAAGGTTATCAAGTGTGAGTTTTCAGGATTTATTTGTTGACTTTAGCATGAAACATTAATGAATAAATGACAATTAGGCTTGGAATTACTGCTAAATATAGTAGGCCTTGTGGTGATATATACATTTTTTAAATTGGAATTATATATCGCTGAACATTACCTTTCGGAAGTTTGTTTGGTGTTGCAGTCATATACTATTTTTAAAAAAATGAGATTTTTTTCATAATGAGATGGCCCTTACTGATTTTTCANTATAATAAACCCTATTTTTTATTTCTCCATTCTCATTTGATTATGGGAAATCTGCTAATAATATGAGGAGTAAAAAGCCATGATAAGTGCTGTCATTCAGGGTTCATAATATAATTTAGCTGTACAAACTGTTAGATATCCTCTCGTTCCACATGCTAATAGTTTATTCATGTTTGATATACAGTAAATTTTATCAAAAACTCTTAGACTATCACAATTTTGAGCAAGAAATTCTATCTGCATTATTGACAAAATCAGTGACACTGGTGGTTCCTTGCTCCGGCACTAGATAAAATTCATTACCTTGAAAACAAACACTAGAAGCAAAGATAGAAGACTGAGAAAGAAGTGAAAAGTGTACATGGAGGACAGAGTTCAAAAAGTAGATGGCCTAAGTGGATGTTTTTAATGATTGTAACAAGTCTCCAGGCCTTTGTCTCGACACCTGTTTTACAATTAGAAGATTAAGACTTTTAATCATATAGTACTAGTTACAGGATATTTTGTTTTAATAAATAAACCGAATATCATATTGCAGATAATCTCATAACATTATAAGTGAACGATTTTTTTTATATTTGTTAAAACCTCAATTAATGAGTTTTGATACTAGTAATAAATTCTTGAGAGTGGTGTCACTGGTCACCTTCTCTCCTCATGTGACTTTCATTAATGTCTTTTTTTTTTCTATTATTAATTGTAATCAAATTACAAAATGTTTTTTTTTTTTTAACAGAAAGAAATATGTAAATAAACGTTATAAAAAAAAAAAGTAATAAATTTAGTAGATTTGAATTTTTTATTTGTAATTACTTTTGCTTCATTAAAGTAGATAAAATATTTAAAAAATTACATTCTTCGGGAAAAAAATTCATATTATTAATATTTTTTAAGTAAATAAAATAGTTAGGAAGAAAACTTTGTCTTGTCCATTTAGCACAGGTCTGTAAAACTTGACATATAAAGAAATAATTTTTAAAAAATACTCAGAAGTATTGCAGGCTAAATGAGCCTAATAATGAGTCATGCAGATCGCTTTCAGAGTAAGCCCTCTATAAACAAAGGTTAGATGATTTATTTAATCAAAACTCAATATTAAAATCTAGTGTTTGTAATATAAAAAAAAGCTGAGTAGTCTGAGAGGATAACGGAGCCAACTTAAGGTGCTGAGAATGAAATAGATGATATATATAATACTTCTTACAACTCACTGCTTATAACAAAATGGAGAATACAATGTGTGGTAAAAAGTAAAATCACTAAGGCTGGCTCTATACATTCCAGGTAGGAAGAGTTGAGTAGGGGTACTAATGAACATAATTACATTAATAATTGTCTTCCTTGAAACTAAAATTCAACAATTTACAAAGGAAAGCCTATATACATATTTGTAAAAATGATACACATTATAAATGGTAAAAATGATATTTTACATTTATTATATTTTTTTTATATGCTTTATAGATCGTAGATCCTAGAGCGGCTGCAGACCTCTTCATCTGCTTTATAGCTGGCTGCGGTAGGCAGTAGAATGAATAATTTACGTAAGCAACCTAACAAAATATCGAAATTGTTTAAAAGAAATTTTGCAAAAAAAAAGTAAAGAAAGGAAGAATTTCTAAGCTCTATAGCTTTATCTAGTCGACTATGTGTTACTGATATTGGGATTCAAGTATAAGCAACTTAGGTACAGGCTTGAATTTTTTTTTTACTAAATTGTAACAATGTTCTTACTTTTTGCTGCCACTATGAAAATAACTAGTAGGTCTCAACAATAACTGCAAGAAAGAAACTGACATTACTTTTTCCCTAACCCTAAATTAATAATCTTGAATTATTAAAGGAGAAAAAATGTAACACAGATATTATTCTAAGATGATTTTAGTTGGGGTTCGGTCAAGGTAGATCCAAAAAACACAAATTTAAAAAATGTATTTTTTAATAAAGGATTATCTGCCAAGAGAGAACGTCCTGTCCCTAAGTTCACATAGNAGTCATGGAAATGTGAACTTAGGGACAGGACGTCCTCTCTCATCTTCATGATAGCCCTGAAGATGGCTTACAATGTAAGCCGAAACGTTGGCAGATAATCCTTTATTAAAAAATATATTTTTTAAATTTGTGTTTTTTGGATCTACCTTGACCAAACCCCAACTAAAATCATCTTAGAATATAACACAGAGACTCGCGCACCATACTTTGTACAGTTTGTTTTCTATTTCTACCAAAATCATTTTAATATTTAAAGAAATAAAAATTTGTTTGTTTAATATTGTAGTTAAATGTCTAAATAATCTATATCTTGGCCCTTAGAGTAGTTAAAAAGTTATTAAAGGAGTTATAATGAATTTTAAAACAAATCTGTACTTTTTCAGGTTTTAAATAATTAATTATCTATTAGAAGCGTTGAACTAGATATAAATATACATACATAAAAAAAAATAAAATAGAAACAAGAAAAAAAAAACAAATAAAAAAGAAATATAGCATTATTTTCTAATATGGATATTTCCATCATATTATCAATCAATAAATTTATCATATCGATACATAATTCATGTCTTTGAAACCCCTTACAGGGTGATGATTGAAGAGATGATTCAAGATTATAAATTTAGGGTTAGGAAAAAATAATATCAGTTTCTTTCTTGCAGTAATTGTTGAGACCACCATGTGGTGGCAAAAAGTAATAACATCGTCATGGTTTGAAATCTTTTATTTAGTGCATTGCAAAAGATAATAATTTATGCAACCTTTTCATCACTGCTTTTTATTAATATTAATTAATCTGATGTTCTGTAGCTCGCCAATAAAGTCATCTCAGGTACCAGTACCATTAACATTCATCCTACCAACCTTTTTAGATTTCCTCTCTTGTACAACCTAAATTTTCTCCATTTTCCTCAGCACATTGACAGTGGCTGATAAATTCTCTATGGTCAAAAATTATTATTACATATCAAAAGTTAATATTTGTATTCATTACTCATTATTTGAAATAAGGTTTATAGGATATTTTTGATTCTGCAGATTACATTAGAGCTTTATTATTTTGCTTTAGCCCTGAAGATGGATAACAATGTAATCTGGAAAAAAAATTCTGATTTTTGAAGAGTGGTCTATTTCCTTAAATATTTGATGATGAGACCCTGAAAAAATATCTTAAACAAAAAGCTGCTAATTCTTGTTTGAACAGAATTTTTAAAAAATCATCAAATATTTAGGAGATTTGAGTGGGTGAGTAACTCTTGATAAGTAGATATAGGCATCAAGAAAGTTATTCACAGCCTCCAACAAAAAATACATAAATTGTTGAACCATTTACTTACTTGTATGCCTTAAGAGTATTATTTAACAATAATTAAATTTGGATATAGTTTTTAAGGGGGAAAAAACATTGCTTTTTTCTCATTTGATTTCAACTAAAAATTATCCTTCAGGAATTCGCAATGAAGATACTAAATGTAGAATTTGGTGTCAATATTATAAAATTAGAACGCCTAACCCAATACTCGAAATCAAATTCGTAAACATCTTTCTTAATATGCATTTGTCTTAAATATTATAGTCTTATATTTAGGTACTTACAGCTCACAATAGAAAACAAACTGACCATCTACAAGATCATAAGACGACTAATCTGAACCTACGGTAAAGAACTGTGGGGTGCCGCTAACCCTTCCAAAATCCAATGAATACAAAGCTTTCAGTCCAAAATCCTCAGAGTAACTGTTAACCCTCCACATTATGTGTCCATCTCTACCCTTCATCAAGGCTTTAATATTCCTTCCGTCCAAGACCTTATCTCCACCCGCTTCAAGCTCTTCCATAGTAAACTCAAATTTCATCCTAGTCCACATGCCCAATCCCTGTCGTCAGACTCCAATCCTCCCAGGTAACTGAAACGGAGATGGCCTCCCGACCTCCTGGGCCTTAATGCCTAAACTTAGGAATGGGGTCAATTGGCCCCTTCTCCCTGCCCAGTGATGTTCACTTATTTATTTTATTGTTATTTTTAATTTTATTATTATTTTTATTTTTCATTTTTTAGGATTTATTTATTTAGTGAATGAGGCTTTGTCC
>KZ809892.1:57110-72651 GCA_000696205.2 Oncopeltus fasciatus
AATAAATATATATACTATGTAAAATAAAAATACATTTTTTTTCAGAAATGTGATGTATATAATAAGTAAAGTACTATTTAACCAATAATAATATTTTTAATATAATGAAGAAAAATGAATTTTTGTAACCACAGTCATCAACAAGTGAGAATAAATAAGTTACAAATAATAAAGCTCTTAAGGATCATCTTTGATTATAGAACTTTATAGAAAGCTAATTTATGACAATAGCTTTATTAGCCATATATATTACAAAACTCTTGATTGACTAACAAAGCACCCATAAATGAGAAGCACTAAATTTTGATATAATATTTCTCTTTGTACCCAAGTAGGAATATCTCCATTCATTATTTATTGATTTATTATTTGACATTTTTCAAGTTAAAAAATAATTGAACAGGTAATACAATATTTTTTAATTAAGCCAAATTTCACTCTGTCTATAATAACAATCCAAAATAAACTAATTCAATACCATCAATGGAGAACTTCACTACATTTATAAATTATTAATTATCTCCCAAAAATTTTGCTTTAGAATATCCTGGTGTTCTTATTAAATTTTATAAATTATTTAAAGTAGAACAAACCTTCCCATACACTGAGCAAAAAATACATGAAATAAACATACAATTCAATACATGAGGTATTCCTCAGCCACTCCTCTATTAGCCTTAAAAGAAGAGAAAAACATTTGCTAGAAGCTGTGAATAGTTGCTACTCCAACAATTTGTCTCACAGCACCATGAGCCTTGTAATAAATTTCAGTTATTTAATAAATAACTATATAATATTGATATATATATATACTTAGGGAGGACGCTATACTCTAAATGAGGCACTGCGATAGAAGGAAACATAGGGTCATACACCCATGCTCCACCCTCAGACCTGGCTTGAGGAGAACAGAGATGATTGAGTACCAATCAGAACAACTAACCCAAGCAAACAAATATATATATTATAATAATTGTACATAGACCAGCCTAAAAATAATAAAGCAAACTTTAATCACAGATTACTTCAAACGGTGTAGATTTCCATTTATATCTTAGCATAAGTCAAAAGACCAATAAATAGCAAAATTCTTAATCTCATTTTTAAAGCATATATTAAAAATTCAATATCTATATAGATAAATCTACCTAAAACAGATATTCTTTGGCAAGTATTTAGGTGGGTTATAATTTATGTCATGGATTACTTAAGCATGAAACTTAGATGCTAAAACAGTCATACCTTTTTAAAAATATTAATATAAATATAAATAAAGCAATGGCTATAATAATACATAGAATAATTTTAAGTAAAATTAACTTAGCAAGAAAAAGCTTTCACAATTAAACACAAGAAAGGAGTCGAGAATAATACTACAGGGGAAAGTTACAAAATATAAGAGTAGAGAGTGCAAAAAATCTTTAGTTACTAAGTTTGTGACTAGAATGAGGAGAACATGATTAAGTTATTTCATGATTATAACAATCTTCATTTGTTGGGACCATTTAATACATTTAATTTGTAAGACAATTTAAAAAAAAAATTATTTCCACTGTTTCCAATCAATGTTTAGTATGACATGGCACAAATGGCATTACTAGTATTACTCTATCATAAATAATTTAGGTTGTCAAAAAACTAGTAACATTTAAGTTTTATGACAGCCTAAATTCTCTTAAGTTGTTAAGTTATATATCTCCAAAAGCTCAAAATGTTCAATAATAAACAAAATTTGGAAGATTTGAATATAAGTCAAATATTGAATTTAAAATATCAATTCTTCAATAAAACTATGATCTTTATGATGACATAAAAATATAATAAATAATAAAAAAAATTAATCTCAATTATTGATAGACTTCTGATAAGTGAAGCTCCAATACAAAGCATTAAGACATGAACACAAGTCAGTTCATTAGAGCTAAGCAATTTTTTTTTTAATGAGAGTTTTCAAATGAACTGAGCTCATATTATTCAAAAATAAATTAATATAAAATAAATCCTTTATATATGTAATACTAGATTTTGCAGCGCCAACATAAGCAAGTTAAGAGGCACAAATTAGACTTGCTACTCTATTCTTTTCTGTCACTGCTCTTCTCAAGCAAAATACATTCTACATCAAAAATTGAATACCTTACTTTAACAAATAAATTAAACAGAAATAATAAATAAATAAAATAAGTACACAGGATAGCACAATAAAAGCACTCTTAAAAATCATAACCATCTCTGTACATCCTCAGATCAGTCTTTCGATATAAATAGGCTTAAGATTACAGTATACATAAGTAGAGGGTATCTACTAATAAATAAATAAATATATATAAATAAGAAGATATACAACACTAAATCATAATTGTATTATATGAAATGATTATATGAGTACATAAATTACTTTCATGGGTTTGTAAGTGTAACTAGTTCATAAATTAATTGAATATGCTCTTGTATTTAATGATATACCTGAGAATAAGAATATATGATATTTTGCCACAAAATTTATTGGCCCAATCAAAGAAACCCACATGAATTCATAAGACTATGGAGAAAACAAATCCTTTTCTTTTCGTTTTTTTTTTTTTTGCCATATGTATGAAATACCTACAAAATAGGGATGAAATGTGTTTAAAATATCAACAGATTTTTAAAAACTGAGATTCCAAAAGATATTTTTTTATCTTTAAAAAAGTCACAGAAAGTCTGTGAACATATATGTACAGAGACTGTGTATGAATGTATACCAGTGCTTATGCGAAAACTACAAGCTGAGACGTCAACAGTTTACAATAAATCTTTACATTTTTTATAGATTTGGTAAAAATTATGTCTTGATATATTATAATGGCACAATATAATTGGAGTACAAATGATATGTGTCATTGTGATACAAGACTTTTAAATCTTAAAGTATTAAATTAAATAAAAAATATATGTGATTATATTTATATTAAAGCAATTAAATGTTAATATATTTTAATGAATAAGTCATAACTTTCTAAATTTAATTTTAAATCCACTATAATCTTGCAGGATTTGGGAAATGGCCATTGCATGTTAGATCAAAATGTATTATATATGTCGAGATAAAGAAAATACTTATCTTTAAACAAGAAATATTTTAGTATTGTAAAAACTATTGTTTTTTGATAAATAGACATACAATCTTCAGTTTAAAAAGTCCATTTCAAGAGAACTGCATAAACTAAGAGAATTTCTTGGCATTTTAGATTATGAATATTTTTATTTGAAATGTAAAAGATATACTTCATCAATAAAATAATCTGTATTCAGTTTCATTATTCTAAACAAATCTTGTTTCATTAATTATTACACCAGCTAAAGCAAACAATTTATTTTCAGATAATCCCACCTCAGCCAAAATTAGATAAAATACATTACATAAATTTGGAAATGACAGGGGTTGAACTTTAGACATTATAAAACATAGAATTTGTGGAGTAATGTTAGAAGCTTCAGATTTTTAAAATACAAAGAAGATTATTAGAGTGAGACTTAATTTAAATGCTACAAATACAATCTCTTTTAGTATACCATAACCTTAAACACATTTCAAATAATATTCTTAACTACACACAAAAGAAAGGGGAAATTCACTGTTATTCATTCCATCATTAATAATTTAATAGCAAATAAATATTTGATATAATTCTATGAAAAAGGATCAGAGTTGCTGGCACGGTTTTGCATAATTATTTACCAAAGGGAGAGAGAGCAATGAGCATAAAAGAAAAGATCAAAATTTAACTCAATACTGTCCAGAAAAGAATAGAGGGAAAGCACTCATCCATTGTTGTTATACTCATAAATATTTTTCTTATTAGGTATCTTCCTCTAAACACCCCCTCATCTGGTTTCAACCAAAAACTAATTCTTTCAATATTTTACAAGGGAAAAAATAAGCCTAATGAATCTTATTTCTATATTTAAAAAATAAATAGTCTAACACTTCAAATTACATTTCCAGTCATTATCAACATTATTCACCTGTTGTTTATTGTACCCACGAAGCTGGCACCCACTGAGGCTCAGTTTCAACAGAAATTGCTACCCTCACCAAAGATTCAAAGGCTGCAGAAAGATCAGCATTAACTATTTCCTCATCAAAATAATGAGAAAACATGAATTCTATTCTTCTACCACGGTGAATCATTTCTCTAAGTTCATCATCCTGAAAAAAACAGTGAAAGATTTAGTTCAGAAATAATCTGAAATATTCTTTGTATGGATTGACAAAGAAAGCTCAATGAGCCAGCCACTTCTTGAATATAATTTTGATTTAATTGAAACTTAAAGAACTTCATATATATATAAAGTTCTNTATTTATTTAACAAATTTCAAGAGAGCAATAAGAATTGTTTTTTTTTTGTTTTTTAATAGTGAAAAAGAATGTTTTTAACAAACAATAAAATAAAATTTATAGACATACATTAGCCCATAAATTATCTATTTATATACAAGATGGAATATGAGTTACATGTCACAAAAATATTCTACGTTCTCATGATCAATGATAATTAGTGACCGAACTCCCCAGTCAGAAATAATTCAGAAAACAGCTGACCATCATATTGCAACAAAATTTTAATTTTATTCGTATAAGAGACAATTTCAGTTCATTCCTTACAGCAGATGTTACGAATAATTCAATTATATTAATAATTAACACAATTAATGTGGCCAAGAAGGTTAACATCATCTGAATAATCAAAAAACCCATTTAACAGGTAAAAACCAAGAGATATTGCCTAAAAGTTGTTTATCGATTGCCTATTTAAATCGTAATAGAGTCACATAATGCATCTTTTTGTAGCAGTTTAAAATAAGACGTGAAAATAGAATAAAAAATCAATAAATTGTTGATCATGTTTAAATGAATTTAAATGTAGATAACCATGAATTGGGCACATGTAGCAGACTTATTTCAGTTTTATAATGAAATGTAGTTTTAATCCTTCTTTAAGGATTTCCCTATGGGTAAAAATTTTATATTGAAAGAGCTTATTCAATGAAATTATTTTACAAGAAATGTATAATAAATAATAGTATATTTCATCAACTTAAGGATAAAATTAAAAAGAATTCTGGAAATAATTAATACAATGCAAATTTAAACCTAAAGATGCTTTTTTGTCGAAGTAAGTTAAAATTAGATAAGTGAAAGATAATGGTAAAGTTTAATGAGTGTAGGTATTTAACTACATTACTCTAATTCAAATTGCACTATAAGCAAAAAGTGAACACGAAAAATGGATACAGAAAATGCTAAAACGGCAAAAAGATTTCATGTAAAAAGAGATAAAAGTTGTGGACAAGACCGGATGAACAAGCCTTCTAACGGTAAGAATAAGGCCGAGAAAACTAAGGTGTTTCTGATAAAATATCATTAACTGAGGAAAAACAACCATTCGTCATGTGACTCTGAATACAAGTGAACAATTTAAACATGTACAGGAAGGTTATACTCAGGTATTGCAACTGACAAGTATCGATAAATACTGATATGCTGCAAAGCACTAGCACTGCTTGCAAAATGACGTCACTTAGCGCGGCAAATCTTAATTGAAACATTCTTCTACAGATGAGAGTTTACAAATATAATTATTATTAAGAAAAATATTTGTTTTTAAATTTTACACGCTATATTGTAGGTATCTGATAATAAGGACAACATTAATAACTAAATAATTAAAAGGAACTGAAGAATAAAAAAAATTAAAATTTCAGCTAGTGACAAGTAATAAAAAAATAACAAAAATTATTNGATGCCACCTATTGTTTTGCGATTGCTTCAACTAAATAAGATCACTTATGTTTGCTAAGGCTTCTTTAACATGACATTTCATATTATCTAGTTCATTAATTAGGTATTACACTATAAATGTATTTTTTAAATTAATAACTAAAAGAATATTAACCCACTATATAAGAATAAGGATCTTATACTACCCTTAAAAGCTCAATTTACTTTGTTGACCAACTGTAGACCAATAAAATTATCTAATCAATATAGCTTTAAAACAATTAATAAGAGGAGGTAGAACCAATTAGATAGGGAACCAATTTAGCCTTACTTAAAACTCTCACCAAACTTGTGACAGCAATCAATCAGGACAGTCTCAAACCCTAGCTTCAACTCTGGGAGAGAAAATTTGTTTCTAGAATAATATGATATAAGCCAGACTACAACAAATCTGCAAAATTTTCTCAGTACAAACATAAACCAATTGTAACAAAATAACAAATTTAAAATAGTAGGAAATTACAAAAATTTTCATTTTACAGTTCTAGTTTTGTTTTTTTTTTTAAGAAAAGAAAATAATTAATTATTAAACTATGAAAAAAATTGGCATCAGATGAGAATGCATTTTTTTAATTCTACAAGTTTTAAACATTTTTTGCAATAAATTCCTACACACTAAAATTCAGGAAGATTATTAATTTTCAACATTTTTGGGGGTGCATTGCAGCAATTGTGGAAGGACACTTCACAATATCAATGATAATATCATTGATATATTAGATCTGATAATAATTTATACACAATATTAATAATTTCTTATTAAAAATTATAAATCTTATTGGAAAAAATTTAACTACTTATCAGACAAAATTACCAACTGTAATACATAATACTTGTCGAGGAAAAATACTTTCATTACTTTAGCACTAACAGGCTTCAAACAAAACAGAATTTTCAGGTCACTTTTGGATTAATATCTCTTGAACATGGACTTATACTCTAACTTCCAGAGGGCCAGACAACCAAACTAGAAAGCACGACTAACAAAACCATGGCTCTTCATCAACTCAACGTGTGGCACTGCAAGTTCCTTCAAACGCTGGAAAAGAAAAAAATATATACATACACACACATAATATTAAAGTTATACATATTTTTTGAAGATTATTTTATAATTATTTTTAAAAAAATATTTATTTGGTGATAAATAGATGCTTTTCAGTTTATATTTATTTTTCATGGGGTAAAATCAGAACTTACAAAACCTAATTATTTCTTTCTTTCATTTTCCTTATATCTCTACATTGATACTACATTTTGGCCTAAAATTAAGTCTAGCAACAATATCATACTACTATTTATTAATACCTTATGAAGTATTGCAGGATTAATTGCATATCTTTTGAAATTATCTGCAATGATCAGGTACCAAATCCTTGCTGAGACTAAATATAATTTCATTTTTATAGGGTTAACTAGATTAACATGATTAACAAGTCAATGTACACTCCATTATATTTTATTACATTTAGCAAATATTTTACCATATGGTATCATCAGATATCCATTCTATATTTCTATATAGGTATCCTGATAGTTCCTATTCTATATCAGATTTCAATAATAAAATATCTTTTCTTAGGACCGAAGGAAACATTCACGTTCTCTACCAAAACCAGTATATAAATAACATTTTATAGCATAAATCACACAATATGGTGTAATCCCAATTTTTTCATTGCACCATCTTGCTAATAAAATATTGTTTTACCAAAAAATGAATACATTTTTTAAAGATTTGGTAAAAATTATGTCTTGATATTATAATGGCACAATATAATTGGAGTACAAATGATATGTGTCATTGTGATACAAGACTTTTAAATCTTAAAGTATTAAATTAAATAAAAAATATATGTTTTTATATTTATATTAAAGCAATTAAATGTTAATATATTTTAATGAATAAGTCATAACTTTCTAAATTTAATTTTAAATCCACTATAATCTTGCAGGATTTGGGAAATGGCCATTGCATGTTAGATCAAAATGTATTATATATGTCGAGATAAAGAAAATACTTATCTTTAAACAAGAAATATTTTAGTATTGTAAAAACTATTGTTTTTTGATAAATAGACATACAATCTTCAGTTTAAAAAGTCCATTTCAAGAGAACTGCATAAACTAAGAGAATTTCTTGGCATTTTAGATTATGAATATTTTTATTTGAAATGTAAAATATATACTTCATCAATAAAATAATCTGTATTCAGTTTCATTATTCTAAACAAATCTTGTTTCATTAATTATTACACCAGCTAAAGCAAACAATTTATTTTCAGATAATCCCACCTCAGCCAAAATTAGATAAAATACATTACATAAATTTGGAAATGACAGGGGTTGAACTTTAGACATTATAAAACATAGAATTTGTGGAGTAATGTTAGAAGCTTCAGATTTTTAAAATACAAAGAAGATTATTAGAGTGAGACTTAATTTAAATGCTACAAATACAATCTCTTTTAGTATACCATAACCTTAAACACATTTCAAATAATATTCTTAACTACACACAAAAGAAAAGGGAAATTCTCTGTTATTCATCTCATCATTAATAATTTAATAGCAAATAAATATTTGATATAATTCTATGAAAAAGGATCAGAGTTGCTGGCACAGTTTTGCATAATTATTTACCAAAGAGAGAGAGCAATGAGCATAAAAGAAAAGATCAAAATTTAACTCAATACTGTCCAGAAAAGAATAGAGGGAAAGCACTCATCCATTGTTGTTATACTCATAAATATTTTTCTTATTAGGTATCTTCCTCTAAACACCCCCTCATCTGGTTTCAACCAAAAACTAATTCTTTCAATATTTTACAAGGGAAAAAATAAGCCTAATGAATCTTATTTCTATATTTAAAAAATAAATAGTCTAACACTTCAAATTACATTTCCAGTCATTATCAACATTATTCACCTGTTGTTTATTGTACCCACGAAGCTGGCACCCACTGAGGCTCAGTTTCAACAGAAATTGCTACCCTCACCAAAGATTCAAAGGCTGCAGAAAGATCAGCATTAACTATTTCCTCATCAAAATAATGAGAAAACATGAATTCTATTCTTCTACCACGGTGAATCATTTCTCTAAGTTCATCATCCTGAAAAAAACAGTGAAAGATTTAGTTCAGAAATAATCTGAAATATTCTTTGTATGGATTGACAAANAAGTGCATAATATATATTTTTGGAGGTTTTAAGCGTTAGGGTAAACAATTCAGCAGATTTTGGGTACTGTTTTTCAGTCAGTATGACTGAAAAACTGAGTTTATGCAGGCACTCACTCATGAGATGAGTGAGTGCCTGCATAAACTGTCCCAAATTGAACTTCTTTTTTATAAAGTAGTTATTGAAAACAAAGCTCAACCTTATGATTGCTTTAAGATCAAAATAATTGCTTGTTTAGATTTTATTTGAAAGGTAACCAATTTATGATATCAGTATAGCCAAAATTACACATTTCAGATAGTTAAAATAAATATTAAAGAGTTTAGAATGGTTTTCACTCAATATTAGATAAATCTGAAATGCTCCAATTTAGCATTTGTGGAAGCAGAGCATTTCCAAACAATACATAGTAAATCTAGGGCAACCCCCCCCCCCTCCACACAAAAAAAATGGTATATTGACATTAAAATGGTCTGAAGATGCCTTCTCATCATTTCAATAAAATTAAGCCATTTCTGCTACACTTTATAGCAGTATCCACACATTACTTTCTACTGCAAGAGTTTACATACATAAATCTAGAGTACGAAAAATTCATTTTTGTCTGATTTGGTGTTCCTAATTTGACAGAAATAATTCATTAGCAAATTAATTTGAAATGAGAAAACAAAGTATTATTTTGATGCCTGTCCTTTAGATTTCTTCTTTTTTTCTTTGGATATACTATATTTGAGTCTTCTCAATTTCACTCACTCATTTTAAGCAACAAAAGAACTCATGCAGATGCATGGTGAATATACTGATTGGGTAATTGTCACTAATAACTAATCAGCCAAGTCCTACTGAAAACTAATTAATGTTATATTCTTTTTATAAAGGTTTACATGTCCATGGGCTACCTGAAGCTGTGTCAATGAATTATCAGATGAAAACACATGGATAAACTGATGAAAACACATGGATAAACTGATGAAAACACATGGATAAACTGATGAAAACACATGGATAAACTGATGAAAACACATAGACATTGGTTTCTCACACGTAGGTATAAATTTTGTTGTACTGCCTGTCATAAAATTTACTTAAAAAAAAAGAAAAAAGAAAAGTATATTCTCAAAAAAATAAAAAACATTTTTCAATAAAATAATAGGATTAACAAGAAACAGCAAAATTTATCAAGCTTAATATTTTATTGCATTTAACAGATAATATTTCATGAATTAAATAAACAGGCTCTACATTTCAGAGTTCAATTAGAAGATTTTCAAATTAAGAATAATAAACAAAATAAATTGGAGGAGCAGACAGGTTTCTTAAAGACAAAATCATTAAATCTCCCTCTAACTTTTTGCCTTCCATTCTTAATCTAACTAATCTTATTTGCTTAATAATAAAAAATTATTCTCACAGCATTAAATGTCCTTTTTATTTGGACATGAACTTTTCTGAGAATATACCAGTCAAGTTTCAGATTTAAGACTGAGATAATATTTTGCAGAATATAAATTAAAAGATTACTTCTTTCAGACAATGTGTTTGATGTACTTTTCAAAAGTGGATATAATATGCAACAAAATGCTAAATATATTAAATGAAGAAAATAGGGCAATAAATATCAAATAAATTGTTTTATTTTTATAATAAAATTACATTTTTATAATCCTTTCTGATTTATGATTAGTTTAACTTGACTGCTCCTAGGTGTAGTATTTTAAAAATAAAAAGTCTTAAAAGATTATTTCTTATTAAACCAAGATATCATATATGTAAGTGCTGACCATTACAAAAAAATCAACAGTAGCCTATGAATCACTGAATAACCTTTATGTGATAAGTGTTTCATTGTTTCATGATAACACGCATGGATGCATATTCATATATGTATACAATATTTAGACTCTTTAGAACCCTGATTAAGGAGATCCTTTTCATTTATTAAGTTATTGTATTGAACTTTACCTTAAATAATTTATTTAAAAATAAACAGAAATTTTACAATGATGAATACGTGACTTACCTGGTAGTGAGGGCTCAGGACAGCAACATATCCAGAATTGACAAGGGAAAGCACACTCTCAACTGAAGTACCATAAAGGTTGCCTTTGTACTCACCATATTCTATAAATTTACCCGCTGTCACGTCTTCCTCCATGGTCTCTCTAGACACGAAGTAATAGTCCTTTCCGTCCACTTCTCCTGGCCTCTGCCCTCTGGTTGTGACTGTAACAATTCAACATGTTTCAAATCTCTAAAAACCAGTATAAAATTAAATTATGTTTCAGATTTTAATCGATTGCTCAAATTAAATAAATCAGGGAAGTATACAAAAAATAGTATAAATCATTAAAAATTAAATTGAATGATCGCATTGAAATTGTAAAATTTGACTCATATATACCACTAAGTCTGCATTTAAGAGATTGTACAAAAAAAGAATTTGTAACATCCTTGACACCAAATTTAGATTTTAGATATCTTAAATCTAAAACCAAACCAATCTCCCATTGCATGGTGTTCCTCACACAAAATTCCTAAGAAGAATCAGAGTATCGAACTCTGGCTCCAGCTTCTCAACAGTTTCAATATTTTTGACTTTATCCTGCCATATGACTGCTAAACCTGCTGTGCAGGAACCATTTCCAATACCTCAGAATAACTTCTTATCTTCCACTACAATCTCTCTCCCCCTTACTTATAGTGACATTATTTTATAAATTTTAACTCTGATGTGCTAATGGATTAAGAATCAATATTTTAGATCTTTTTTTATCCAGATTTCAAGTGTCACCTTACTAACTCCTCCCTTCTACTCTATATATAGCTTCATCATCCAGTTTTATGTCGAAGGAAGGGATTTAATTCCTTCAAAATTCAATCCATATAAGATGCTATTTATTCCTTTCTTTACTTTATTACCTACTAACAAAACCTCCTATTGTAATTTATTGACCTGTAGAAGCTAACAAAAATCTTGGATTTTTAGTGAAATAATTGTTAAGCAAGCATTTTTTTGTTATTTAAATTTTTCTTTAACTCAATTTTAACGATCTATGGATCTAGCAATAATGGAAATCAAGCATATGATTAATTTATAATACTGAACAACACATTTTTCAATACTTACATGGAACAGGAGACCGATATTTATTTGGATCAGTGGCAATGAGCCTCCTTTTAAGTTCATTGCGCCCTACTCCTGGAGGTCCAACAAGAGCAAGTGGCCTGTAGAGCCCCGGACGAGGATAGAGTTTTGCAACCTCCTCATATGTAGCTACCTCCTCTCGCATGAAGTCATCTGCCTCTGTCAGATCATAAAGGATCTTTTTAATTTTGGGCGGCTTAGTGCAGGTAGTAGTGCTGGAGGCAGGAGGAAGGGTGCACGGAGCTGGAAGGAGAGTGCTTCCTCCGCATTTCACACCTCCACACACTTCACCGCTGTCTGGAAAGCACTTCCTCTGTTAGTTCACACAGCACAATACAAGCTGAATGGTAAATGGATACATGCAGGGGATCAACAAACAGTCAACATGAATAATAGAATGTTAACAATTTTTTAATAAAAGGTGTAAAAATATTTCAACAAAATTTCATGTTAAAAACCAATACTAAGTTAATTAACAATTGATAAAAGAAACACTCCACGCTAGGAAAAAACATGCAAAAAAGAATAAATTATTTTAAAATAATTATATACTACTCAATCTTGAATGATAAACAATCTTAAATGATTCTAAGGAAGTATGAATTTCAAAGAACAGAGTCCAGTAAAACACCAACGAAACAAACAGATGTGAGCAAACAAAAGTGACTTCAAATACAGAAAATTCTAACTGAGTAGTGAATAACTCCCACTACTCTAAAAACTCAATAATAAATTCTTGATTATTAAATCATAAAAATGAACCTGTCAATCAAATAGGCACTCTCAGTATAAATTATTCAGAATAGCTAACCAATCACTGGCTGCACACGAAATCCGTTTAATTGTTATTAGATACATAACCAAAGAAATACAATGAAAATTTATCAGTTTTCTATTTGATAATTCAAAAGTATATAAAACAAGTTGTCAGAATATTTTTATAGAAATTTACATAAATATATACTTTTCCAACAATAAGAGGAAATAAAATTTTCAATAAGTTAGCTGGAAGTACTTAGGATGCTTTTTATTACTGACAGACAAACATCCTGATCTGCATTGATATTTTAAGTTCAAAGCAAACTTCTGAAAAAAAATAATAGCAAAATTTGAAGAGAGCTAATTTAAACAGTCGCTCAAAATATTACATTGGTGGAAAACTAAATTCCACATAAATGCCTATAGACAAAATATTAAATAAGCCTATTAATGGAAAAAATGTGAGCAAATATCTTTACAGAATCCCTACTGGCCAATACCACAGTACACTATCATATCAACACTGGCTATTACACAGCAAGTAGCCAAAATATAAATATAATATCTAGCTTGCGCTAATGACCCTGGCAGTCCATGCGCCAAAAAAAGAAAAAAAAAAAAATCTAGCTATATATATTTTTCCACGTATACTTAAATATAGTTGAACTATGTAAAATAATTACAAAAACGTGTTTTGTTTACTTTAAGAATAACACAAATGTGCTACTAACATAAATATTATCTACTAACTTTAAGCAAACAAAACTAGCATTAGAAATACCACTAACTACATATATTTACAATAGTCTCGACAACTACTTGAGATAAGGGTTTATCAACAATTATCAACCAGAGAGTGCTTGTCGGCTTCAAACTGAAACCTACTGTCACTTTCTATTAAATCATATAACAGTTAGACATCCTTCACTCAAGGATTTAAGTTTTTATAAGACTAATATCTTTCAAAAATCTGGAGCTTATCCTATTACCCATTCTCAAAACTTTTAGAGGCCTTGGTTGTTTATTAATAATTAACTTTTGAACAATAGGTTAATTAGCAGACTTTGTTTATAGATGTCTTATCACCTTGCATAAAAATAAAAAAATTAATATACACTGTAATCAATTTTTTATATTTGATACATTTCTTAACCAAATCAAATTTTTTACCTTTCTTAGTCACAAAAATTTTATTTTATTTTTTTTTCTTGTGCTTCCCATTTTTATTCTACATCCTTTGTGAAAATTCATTTGTCAATAATTACCAAATTTAATTTATATCTTTAAATTTAACCAAAGAAGTCAGTTTTCTGCCATTAAAAGCATTATTATCATAAGTTCTGATTGTTTTTTAGTTACAACTATATTAGATTTTTAATAATTCAAGTTTAGTTAAAATAATTGAATTACAAAAATAAATCCTCCAAAAGCATTGTCAACAAGATTTTGATGAAAATAGTATAATTTTTTAATAATTAGTTCATCTCTCAACAATGAGTTAGAAAAGGTATTGAAAATATTATATCAATATTATAAAATAGTATAATTAAATAATTATAAATGTCAGAGATTATGAAAACAAGTGGGAAGGAATTAGAACAAGTAGCAAAACTCACAATATAAAAAAAAATTTAATTGTTAATTGAAAAATACCTACAATGTATAAAATCAACACTATTCACAGCTAAAAGACATTACATTAAAAAAAAAAAAAAAAAAAAAAAGGGAGAATATTTGAATGAATGGATTAATTATGTTTCAAGGCAATTAAATTTACCAACATAAGCAATGGATTCATAATGATGAAGAATAGAAGAATAAAAATTATTTCAGCATATACATGCCACAGACAGAGGAAGCGATCCTTCAGACAGCTCCACCAATGATTATGGTCAAAAGTAGAAAAACATAAAATATGTGAAATAAAAAGAAAAATTACAAAAGTGAAAAAACAAAATTATAAACAATAGCATTTTTTTTTAATTTAAGTGATATTTGAGCTTAAAAAAATTTGAAAAATTTGGAGTGGTGTTTGCCAAGAACTGAAATAAGATAATTACTATTAACTAACTTTATTTTTGACTATATAATAAAGGCTATGTAAAGAAAGGCCACTTATATTTTGAACCCTATAATCCCACAGATCATATAAATATCACAAGACCAGAATAATTTATGAAAAATAAAAGCTAAGAAAATGATGTACGGATTTTGTACTTAAGAAACAAGAGAGACAATAAGTTTTCTAGGCATTCAAGAGGTGAAACTCACCACCTTGTCTAGCTATCCTGCTCATTAACATTTTTTAACTGTACTTTAATTTTAACCATTTTCTTGATTAAAAAATAATTTTGAACAATTTTATAGTCTTATGAACATTAGATTAAATACAAATCTGGTTTTTTTTTAAGCATAATAAAACTGCTTGAAAAAATTTGTAAAATGGGAAGTAAACCTGTCACATAGATAATTCACTAAATATAGTATCTCCATAAAGATAAATACAGTTTTTCAAAGTATATATATATATATAGTTATATTAATTTACCTCTTTAAATAAGTATTTAGAAAAGGTCTCAATAATGACAAAAACATATTTGATAATCTGGTGACTAATCTAACTAATTTACTAA
>KZ809893.1:45229-58354 GCA_000696205.2 Oncopeltus fasciatus
GGATGATAAACCACAACCAAATAAATATTTATAAAGAAAATTTTTAAAAAAAGTAAATGACGAGAGTCGAAAAATAGCTTGACAATGTCAGCTCCTTCGAGTTTAAGACGATGTTCTCGTCTTTCTCGTGGGTTAGGCTCTTGCTAGTGTAGAGGGAATTGAATAAGACAACTAACGCGTCCTGGTGGTGTAATGGTAAGCACGCCGGCCCAAAAGATCCAGGTTCGATTCCTGGCTAGGACAGATAGATTTTTATATTCTATTCCCTCTCATTATTTGTATACTTAACAGATTAGAAAAAAAGTAGCGTGGTACTTATTCAATGTGTATTTTAACATAATGTCATATGTGATGGTTAGAATCTGACATAACTCTGAGAGCCATAGGTGTTGAATGTAATTTTATAATTAATAACGAAAACTTGTAATAAAGAAGAAATCTGCGAATTTAACAATGATAGGTTAGAACTTCCCCATTTTTCTTTCCGGCCAGTCTAGTGCAAACTATACTATTACCTTTTATGCACTTTTTTCTCTCTGGATTGTAAATTTAATTTCACTTTTTTTAAAAATCCATTTTCAACAAATCATGGGTATCTGCTGTAATTAAACAGCTCCCGCGTGAAGGAATTATTTTGTGAAACATTCCTATCCAATTAGAGAGTTATTTGACCCTAGATATTATTAATAGATGTTTTTTGTTGGGGTTCAAAGTAGATCCAAAAAAATACAAAATTAAAAAAAAGTGTATTTTTATAAAAGATTATCTGCCAACGTTTCGGCTTANTAAGCACGCCGGCCCGGATAGCAGGAGATCCAGGTTCGAGTCCTGGCTGGGACAGATAGATTTTTTTATTATATTCCCTCTTATTAATTGTATACTTTACAGATTAGAAAAAAAAATGTAGCGTGGTACTTATTCATTTTTTATTTTAACATTATGTCATATGTGATGGTTAGAAGCTGACATAACTCTGAGAGTCATAGGTGTTAATTTTATAATTAATAACGAAAACTTATAATAAAGAAGAAATCTGCGAATGTAACAATGATAGGTTAGAACTTCCCCATTTTTCTTTCCGGCCAGTCTAGTGCAAACTATACTATTACCTTTTATGCACTTTTTTCTTTCTGAATTGTAATTTCAATTTGTAATTTCACTTTTTTTATGTCCATCTTCAAAGAATCATGGGTATCTGCTGTAAATAAACAGCTCCCGCGTGAAGGAATCATTTTGTGAAACATTCCTATACAATTAGAGAGTTTTTTGACCGTAGATATTATTAATAGATGTTTTTTGTTGGGGTTCGGTCAAGGTAGATAAAAAAAACAACAAATTTTAAAAAAAGTGTATTTTTTAAAAAGATTATCTGCCAACGTTTCGGCTTACATTGTAAGCCATCTTCAGGACTGCCTATCATGAAAACGAAAGAGGACATCCTGTCCCTAAGTTCACATTTCCACGACTGAAGAAAACTTATAATAAAGAAGAAATCTGTTCACTTTTTCATGACATTTTTTGTCATAAAAATGTAAACTTAGAAAGAGGACGTTCCCTCTTGTCTTCATAATAGCCCTGAAGATGGCTTACAATGTAAGCCGAAACAATTTTAAATTTTATTGGATTTACCTTGGCCAAACCCCAACATAAATTCCCTTACAATGTTAAACAGGTTTAAAAAGTTTTGTCTTGATTTCATACCGCTAAACTGTGTTAAAATTAAATTATATTTAGATTTTTCTTTATATATTATGGTTGACAGACTCTGTTTTTGGCGCGTTATGCTTAGATGTGTAGCATATGCATGTGTAATGCATGCTACTATTTGAAAACATTATATGGCTCTCGTTTTGACGAATCGTAATGAAATTAGGTAAAATGCTATTGAGTAATTCTACATTTATATTTAAGTATAGAGAGTGCCAGGAAACATAAAGAGTAAATGTTGACTTAAAACTTGCTCTTTATCATTTAAATCTTGATTTATTACTTTAATTTAGTGTAATAATGGTACGATAATTGATATGATAAAATACTAATTTAAATACTATTGTATAAAAGAAGCAGTTATTCTGGAGAATAAGATAAACATAATCAAATTATTCAGGTTTAACAAAGATTCTTGAAGGTGGTGTAATAAGTTTTCATTTTGACTAGTTTCAATGAAAGAACAATATCTATTGGCCAAGAATTACTTTTAGGAGAACCAGGAATACAGAATACAATGCACACAAGAATCTAGGCGTAAAATGTTGATCAAGTGCTGCTATAGGGACTCGTTAGCGACATCTTCATGCAATCAAACTGTATTTGCACATGATACAATCACACGTAAGCCAGTAAAAATTATGATTTTTTATAGAACATGGAAAAGACTACTCATCCTCCTGAAAAATTCACATATCCTTGCTGTTTAACGAAGGAATTAAAATTTTTGGATATTAATAATCTTGGTACGAGTAATGAAAGNGTTATAAACGAGTTAGTGCTGCTTCAAGAAGCTACTTATGTAAAATAACTATAATAATTTTAAATTATATTTTGAAAAACAAGTTAAGTTTTTTACATAAGCTGAAGAAGAAATTCAAAAGTTTTATATACTTCTTATTTTAAGTTTAGATTAAATCATTATTATTTTTTTTTATATATCTGATAATCAATTTATTTTCAGGTGTCAGTGCGTAGAACTTCTTTCTTTGGATTTTCTAGTACTCACAGATGTGGAGGAGCCCTCATCAACGAAAAATGGATAGCTACTGCAGGACACTGCGTTGATGAGTAATTTTATGTGTTTTGTATTTTCCACAAAAGCACATATATTTCAAACTGCACAAATAGAATATATTTTATTTAGTTTTATATTTTAATAAGACACCACTGGGAGTGTTTTTTAAAATTATTTTCTGATAGAATGAGGTGGCAATATGGATTTTAAAAATTTCGCAAAAAATCATTTTCCCATTTTCAATGCACTGAGCATAGTTTCGTTTAAATAAAAAACCAAAATAATTCATTCATCGCATATCAATATTATTTTTGTAGCAAACATTCTAAGCACTTTCAAGATTACTGATTCAAACTTCAGAGCTCCTAATTATTCTTCAGATCTGCAGATTCGGTTAAGACTCTACAAATTTTCGGCTTCACAAGAAAAAATCTTTTCAGATTTGCAGGCGAGAACGATATCGACTGAGCATTGCAGATAGATAGTCATTATCCCTTGATAGGGTCAGAATTTAATTCCTCTTTTTTAATATATGGAGTGGAGAAAGGAGAGTCTTATCCCTTTTATAGTTTTTTTTGTACATTTATTTTCAGCATGATAGCCATTATAATGGCAACCAATCAGCTGTACCCCAGTTCTTGAATATTTGTCCATTGTTCTGTATTTATGAATAATCTTAAGATTTCTTTCTATGAAGTCGCTTCTTATCACTTACGAAGTCCTTACCAACGGAAAGAAATCGTAATATAATAAATAAGTATATGTAAATTCTTCGAGGATTTAATAACTTTATCTGTTGACAGATATTTACGTTCTTGGGTTAATACTAAAACAATTTTACGAACTTCTTTTGGTCATCATACCAGAAAATCATTATCTGTTATTCTTGGTTCAACGGTACTGGTTATCACATTATTATTTTATAAAAATTCACTTATTTTTCTAATTTCTTGGAATTTAGTAGGATAAAGAGGAGAGAGTGAGAGAGAAAGAGAGAGAGAGTGAGAGAGAGAGAGAGAGAGAGAGAGAGAGAGAGAGCTTGTTTGTATGTGTGTGTGTAAATGGTATCGATTAGTATTTGAGTAAGAGATAGAGTCAGATATAAAGAAAGTGAAAGAAATGCAGTGAAAGAAAGAAAAATTAAATTATTTCATCATTAAAATAATTATTTACATTCTGAATTTTTACTGGNGGAAGCTGTGAAGATATGAAATGTAAAATTACCCACAAAATTAAAATGTGCAATTAAAAAATGAATATTTTAATTACAATATTGCGTACCCCGGCGTAATTTTAAAATCATTTTTATAATTACAACATTAAATTCCATATAAGTTAGAAGTGAATGTTCTATAATCTTTATGATGAATAGCATTGTGAAACTAAAAGGTTCTTCATAAATTTTCTTAATTTTTGTTAAAATTAATAATTAAACAGTATTGAAATAAATGTCTGTCATTAATTTGACAATCATTAATACTAAATAATATGTCGTAGTTAATAAATCTTTATTAAATGTAACATTCAACATTTTACATATATGAATAGACGAATATCAATGAATAAAAGACAAATTCTAAGTTCTAATTATTATCAAGACTGAATTCGTTTTTCACATAATTAAAAATGGTCTGAGAATAATTAGAAAATTATGAGAAGGAAAATCGTTTTATCACCCCTCGTTGAATCGGAGGGAAGCCAGGGTGAAGTTGATAACGAGCGTCGTTTGAGTGGCGATGACCGGGGGAATAGTTTTGTCAACTTGACGAAAGGGGAGGGGGTGGTCCACCCCTAGCCGTTGTTGATTGGGATTAGTCCCGAGTTCCTGCCGATAAAGGGGACTAATCACCTGGACTTGGGGAATTGTTGGGGGACAAGGACCTCCAGAGAGAGAACTATTCCAGGATCTCCAGGACCATCGGGAAAACTCCGGCCTGTCCTTTCAGGAATGTCTCAGATCACATAAATAGACTTCTTGTGCTGTCCGACCTCAATGAACAGATCATTTCTACTCATAGTGCCCTACTTAAGAATGCATATTCGATAGATATTAATAATATATTTAAAAAAATCATTAGTACTATTATTTTTTATAAGAATTGAAACAGAAGTGCATAAAAGACTATTATGTTACACAAAAAATACTGGGAATAGAATAAAAAATCTTACCAACTCAGCCGGGACTCGAACCCGGATCTCCTGTTTTGCGGGCAAGTATGCTAGCCTTTACACCATCGAGGCTAGCTGGATAATTCCTTCCACTCCCCCAACTCTACTTAGTCTAAACCCCTGAGTAAGACGAATATATCGTTATTATGCTCGAGGGAGCTATCACTCTCTCTCTCTCTCTCTCTCTCTCTCTCTCTCTCTCTCTCTCTCTCACCCTCTCTTTCTCTCTCATTCTCTGTTCAGCCCTGCCTCTCTCAAGCCCTACTCTCTCACTCTCTCTCTCTCTCTCTCTCTCTCCCTCCCTCCCACCTCTTCATCCCCACTCTTTTTATTAACATCCCTACCGCCGACCCTTAATGTACAACAACACAACAAACCCACTCATACTTTATCTCCTTTCTTAACCGGTTTGTTTAACGCTTCAGTTAACCTACAGAAACCTCGCAGAAAATTTATTTTCGAGCCTACAATTTTTGGAGGGTCGTTATTTCCGAATAGCGGTAATTGTCTTACTTAATGTTCTGTGTGCTAAATTTACTATATAATAAAATATTATTCAGAGGTATTTATCATATACATTAGTGTTGCTTTCGCCTGTAACACGCTAAGAAATGTCTGGAACAATGTAGGTCGTATTACAGCAATGAAAACCTAAATTACTGCTTCAAAACTATTATACTACAAGACAAGACTTAGTTTCTCTTATTAAAGTATTCTCATTCTTAATTGTTTGTTACAATTTAAACATGAATTTTGTAAAAGGTACTTAATCTATGTTATTTCTCATGTTTTTGTCTTACAATATTCATAAATGGGAAATTTCTTGAGGTTTTAACTAAGAAGTTTTAGCATCCTCCAAGTTAAATCCCTCTTTGGAAGTCTGTATTCAGAAAAAGAGGTAATTTCTTCCCTTAATTTTATTCTTCGTTTATAAAGATCAAATTAATCATTTAGTACCGAAAATGTCTATATTTTTAGTTACGAATAGCTTTAGAAAAACGCCTAACATTACAGTTTATATGACTGTGATTTATTATTAAAATCACTCCCTCTTTGACGAGTTTCCCCAGAAATTAGTGGATCAGTCTGTCTTGCGTGGAGCCTTCACACCTGTCACGCCTGAGGCGACGAGTAAAACTGAAGCAGGTCTCCCAGGCGAGACAGAGGGTGGCTAAGTAAGCTATTAGCGAGGACCGTAATGTAATCCCCCCCCCTTCCAACCACCAGAGGCCGCCCAGACTCACCCCCGGAGCGCAAGCACCCACCCAAAAACAGTGGGGTAGGTGGCTAGGGGTGGTCCAATATTAGTTCAGCAACTTGTGCCCTTTCTTAGGAGATACTAACGAGCCAGGGGATGGGGGCATACTTCTCGCAGGTCTCATTCTCTTAAGAAACAACTGGTTGTCTTTTAGTTCGCCTAAAGTAAAGGATTCGTTTATTTTATAGATATTTTATTTTTGTTGTAAAACAGTTAAATAATGTATGCAATGAACTATGATTTCTGACGGGTCTGACTAAAGTGATCCTATCACTTAAACTGTGTAAACTAGATGAATTTCTTGGCCATCTTCGTTAATTGTTATAACATGTAAATGTCATTTATAACCCCCCCCTAAATTTATTACTAAGAAAATAACATTGGATATTAAAAGTAAACTGTTAAGTTTTAAATAAAAGCCAGGTTATCTTACCCAATTTATTTAAAACTCTCTATTTATTCATTTTATTTTTTATCCCTCAATTGCAACCCACAAAAGGGCTAAGATAAAAAAATATTTTCAAATGTTTGATAAAATATTTTGTAGCATGATTAATGGAATTTTACTACATTGAACATTATGCCACTACTAAACCTCGAAAATGTATTTTGAACGTGATAAATACAGTATAGGTTCCACTCCTAAATATCGAAATAATCATTTTTTATTAAAAAACCAATGATAATTAGTTATATTAAAAATAGGTCGCTGCACTGTTAAAGTTATTTAATNGTGTGTGTGTGTGTTTGCGGGTGTCTCTCCCTCCATCTTTCATAGTTTAAAAAATAATGAGGCAAACTTCGGTATTTATGCTTGACTTTCAAATTAAATTGATTAAACTGTCAAAGGTTTAAATTGGTTGAGACTGGAAGAGATTTATAGAGAGATAAAATTAAAAAAAAAATAGTATCTGTGTTCCTGGAAGAGGTATGAAAAAATGTCTTGAATAGGAATTTAAAATACGTGTAAACTAATTTTCTAATTTTAATTTTTTACATATTTACGTTAACTGATCTTACTGATTTACTGATGAAAATTCTAATTAATCTTCAGATTAATTTATTAATGAATTAATTCATTAATGCTTACTTTTATCCTATTGCCTACCTCCTGCATATCGGACTCTTTTTAAGTTATAGTTATGTATATTTCAGCATATGTTTTAAGCTTTTTAGAAGGCATAACAAATTATGTATATTTAATAGAAAAAAATAAATAGAGAAGACTTAACAACCTTTTGCCCTTTTATCATAATGAAAGATGCATATAACCAATAAATAATCTTTTACATAATTTTTTTACGCTGTCGTCACTTATTTATTATATTTTCATTCTAAAACAAAAGCAATGATCAACAACAAATAACGAATAACATAATGAATAAAAAGTATTATTTTTTGTTTACAGATCATTGAGTAGATATATTTTGAAGCAAAAGATAATTCTTTCCCTTACGAAGTTCAGAATGACATGTATTTTATATGATGTATGTATATGATATATGTGAAAATATATTTATTTGTTTTCTAGCCTGCTGACGTCACAAATCCGGATCCGTGTCGGCGAGTACGATTTCTCCAGTATTCAAGAGCCCTATCCCTTTGCGGAGCGTGGTGTTGCGCGCAAGGTAATAAGCCCCCTTATATTCCACTAAAATAGGGCTATTTTGCCTTTCTCATCCCTTTAGTTTATTTAATCAGATTGTGCATACATCAAAAACCGAAAGAGGAAATTTCAAAATCTGAAACTCTGTCATCTTGAAAGTAGAAAATAGGATTAAATTTAACGTGGACTCTCGGAGCACATTTGCAAACCGCAGGTTTCATTTAAAAGCTGGGAGTTTGTACTAGATGGGAATCCCAAAGCAGATAAGGCATGAGAGGAGAAACACGCATATATAAACATATGTAATTAACTATTTAGAAGGATGAATACTCAGGTCTAAACTGAAAACAGAGCGCATGTAACAACATGGACGAACAAACATTTACTTTATAGAAGTACCTAGCACAAGAGCAATAAGAAGGGTAAAGTTAGTGTATAATATTTTACTGAGATTTAATTTAGATTTATTAAACAATTAATGAGAGGGAATAGAATAAAAAATCTAACTGTCCCAGCCAGGAATCGAACCTGGATCTCCTGCTATCCGGGCCGGTGCACTTGCCACTTGTGCTACCAGGACACGCCAGGTATCTCATTCAATTCCCTCTACATTAGCAAGAGCCTAACCTACGAAGAAGACAAGAACTTCGTCTTACACTCGAAGGAGCTTCGTCTTACATTCTGGTAGCACAATTGGCAAGTGCACCGGCCCGAATAGCAGGAGATCCAGGTTCGATTCCTGGCTGGGACAGTTAGATTTTTTATTCTATTCCCTCTCATTAATTGTTTAAAATTTAAGTGGGATAAAAAACCACAACCAAATAAAATATTTATTTAGATTTATTGTACATCAGACAGAGTTTTTACATTATAAAATCCATAGCATATTATAAGTGTGATATGGATTTTACTAGGGCTGAGGTAGCTTACGGTATCCGTTAGGGGTATGCAATCCTGGCGCTGCGGGTTGAAATCCCAACCTGAGCATGCTTTTGTCGATAAACAACATCTTGCACTCAGCCATGTATGTTTACAATGGGATGGCAACCTGTAGAGAGCCCCTCCCCCCAGGAACCCAACTGGTTAAAAGGGAGGTTAACACTTTAACACACACACACAAAAAAAATTAACCTGAATTAATGTTAGTTATGACTTGACAGGTGGTACACCCCAAGTACAACTTCTTCACGTACGAGTATGATCTGGCACTGGTTCGGCTGGACACGCCGCTGGAGTTCGCCCCCCACATCGCTCCGATCTGCCTGCCAGGGTCCGACGACCTCCTCATCGGCGAGAACGCAACCGTCACAGGCTGGGGCCGATTGTCCGACGGTGGTACTCTCCCGTCCGTCCTCCAAGAGGTATCATTTCCCATTCATTCACCATTCACCATACATATATCATAAAAATTCTACTTTTCGCAGAACGTAAGTGTATTTTCAGCAGGGATAAGCATCAGGCATCCTCAGAATACGTGTTCCCCTCAGCATTAATCACAAAACACATTAATACTACCATGCTGTAATCCATAATTACTTAGATCATCAATACATATTAAACTACCTTGATAATAAAACGGTTAGCTACTATTTTTTTGTTTACTTCTGCCTCGTTTATTATTAAAAGTGAAATTTACAAAATTTGCAATGAAATAGCAGTCCATGTGCTATGGTGGTGTGAGTGTAATATGTACACCACCTATAGCGACCCTTTTACCTGTAGGTATGTGCGGGTTATGATAAGAATATATCTACGGACGTTGTGCTCCGAGGAGCTTTGCAAATGAAGTAACCGGTGAGGCTTAACCGGCGTTTATATGAAGTATGACACACGTTCACAGATGTGTCATTGAGAACTTAAATCTAACATATTATGTCTTATAATTATTTACATATGTACAAATTGAGCGGGGAGTCATTCCGCTGCATCCGATGTAGTTGGCAGTAGACTCAGATCCCTGCCAACAGCTAGGTAATGGAGGTGGCACTATATCCCTGAACAGGGTTAGCTACTTAGGTTTTGTCTCAATTTTAGAAGGTTTAAAAAATTTCTTCAAGCATTAAAATATAAAAACCTCTAAAGCTGAATTTTTCCTAGATTTATAGTTTTTATATTTACTATTTGACGATTTTTATTTTATAATAAAAATTTTATCAACACAATTGGGTGAAAAACAGGTTTAATAAGTGTTCTCTTAAAAGCCCTAATAAGAGCTGTAAATTATTTCAACAAAAAATTAGCCTACTTTATTAGATTATGCAAGGAAAAGGGTTTCTTTTTAAAATGAAATTCACAAAAATTTGTATTGTAATTTTCTATTCCTACAGTGCAGCAAGAAACATTTTAAAAATATAAAAAGCGAATGGTGGAGAGAACCTCGCCTCTACTGCAATTAATGTCACTTTGAAAGTTTTGGTAGGGAAGGGGTTGGCGGAGAGGGGATGGAGTTCCTCCTTATCTAACTACTCCATGCCTTTTTTCTCATTTCTTACGTGACATGAGTACGGGAATTTCCAAGCCCTACATAATATTAGCCCAAGTATTTTGCTTTCTTTTCTCTTTCATTCTATACTCTTCTCTTTCCCCTTGCTTCCTGGATTTTTCTACCTTTCATTCTTCCTTTCTCACACCCCTGCACTCTCATTCTTACGTTCCGTCATTTTCTCATGGTTCATCTTGCCTTAACCACATACTATGGTTATTTACAAGTTGCTCCTATACATATCTATGTTACTTCTTACTTTAGCTCTCTTGCACTTTATCTCTTTTCCTTGTACGTTCACCCAAAATTATTTCTGCATAATTTTTCTCCGTTTTATTAACTAGTAATCGGGCCCACTTTAGCGGAAATTTATCTTTTTCACCCTTTTCTCCGTCTCTCTCTCTACCAAATCTCCATCTTACTCCCCTTTTCTTTCTTTTTTTCTCACGTTTGCTACTCCTAAATATGACAATTGCGTTCCTTATTTACAATTTCTCCCTTAAATACGAATGTTTTATTAAAAATACAAGAAAAAAATGAAAAAGAACCAATTAATCAAACATTTTATTTAGTATTTCGTTTTTGTATCCATCGAGGTTTAGTAAATTGTCCAAACACTAAATCGTCGAAATATTTTAAAAAATATGTTATTAACATAAGCAACATCTTCTGCCACTTAATCACAATTGATTTTCATTAAACATGTATTTTAAAAAAATATCAACTCCCAAGTTTTGCAGGATTATTCTAGATTTTAGGAGCCATTAATTTGAAATAATATTTAATTTATCACCTTAAGGTAAACCATTTTCTAAGGATGAAATTTTCCTGATTGAAAAATGTTACTTTCTATTTCTTTAATATTTAAAAAAAAACTGCTGTATTTAGCTACTAATTCAGCATTTATATTGAAATACAAATGTTAGGAAAATTCGGTGAAGTAACCCAAGTTAAATCAAAGTTTATAGCCGAACATCTGCTTTTAGCTAACAAATTTTACTTGGATACTGACTTAAATTGTCATTGCAAAATTTCAGTTTGCAGTCAAATGAATGATGCAACCGGTGAGTATTGGAATTTCTTTTTCATTTGGGATTTAAGTTAAATCAAAACTGCAACTCAATTGCTTCGAAATTGAAATTATGATTTCTATTACCTCCTTTAAATTATATTTATATCCTGCAACAAGTACTTTTTGTGTATAAGGGAAAATCGAAACTCCTGTTAATCTGATGAGTATAAAATTCTTGTGATAAATTACTAGATAAATCTTGTAATAAATTAGATTTTTTTCTACTATTTCAATTTTTAGTGTTGAGTTATTCTCATAAATATGTATTGAAAACAATGTATTAAAAAAAACTTTTTAAATGGATCTTTAGTTTTCCAACATACAAGATTAAACTCGTCCAATTAACTGAAGGATAATTTTTTTTTCATTTTTATTGTTTTTCGTCCAGCACAATCGAATCGAGAGGATTCACACTCTTAGTACTAGTTTCTCGGTTTTTGATCAAAATGTTAATAAAAAAATAATTTGCTCATAATTATTATGTTTAGATTGAGCTATTTGACGCTTAATAGCTAGATACTCAGCAGCAGTTTCTTAGGATACAAAATAAATGTTATATGTCTATTTCCAATAACGAATTACTATTTTTAGAGCATTAAATAAAATTAAGTAGAGTTAAATGTAAATCCCGCTTCGAAATGTTAAATGTCGCTTTGTTTTGGAAACCGAACAAACCAGTACTGAAATAACTTATATGCCCGTTATATTGAAGAAAATATCTAACAAAATTACAGCTTTGGTCATTTTCTATTTATTTATGAGAGGCAATCTCTTATTTATAAGAAAACTAAAACGGTGGCTGCCGGACAAGTACATAAATACATTTAACTATGTAAATACACATGCTGTGTACATTCATAAATTGCTACAATATCCATTTGCTATATAGAAAGTTAAATCGTAGAAAATAATGAAGAGAACAAAAAATATTTAATCAGAACGACTTCATGAAGCTGAGAACATCTTCATAACGTTAGTGCAGACCGAAGGGGACATAAGAAAATGAAATATAAAAGATTTAATATAATAATAAGAACTTATGATGGAGATGGGAAGTCAACCCATCTGATTTATAAAGCGTTGAGTAACTTTTCATCTTTTGAACTTAAAGCTAAGCTCCCAAATTCTATTCTGCGGTCCAAGAATATAAAACGGACTGAAGCACCCTTGTATTTTGTAATGTAAATTAATTGGTTCTCCCACTTTATCCGGTCTCTGGGGAGAGTTAGAACTATCTCCTTAAAAATACAATGGTCTCCAGCCGTTCATTTGTATTTCTTTTTCTAAAAGAGCAAGTCTAATTCACTTGGCGAATCTACATAAGCACCTGATACAGTGCTAAGAAATGAAACGCCTTTACCAAATCGCGGTCTGACATTATAAATGTAAATGTGTATTCTTATTTTGGAGCTGATTGCTTCAGCTCGTCTTCGCGAAAATTCCAACAGTATAATTATATATACAATAAATGCAAAGGGAGCCAGAAAACAAATCTTTCTGGGGTCTCCTGCTTTTCGGGAAAGGTACGCCGACTTCTGCACCACCGAGGCAGGCTAGATAATCTCCCTAACTGCCCGCAGTTGTCACCATACTTGCCCGAAAAGCAGGAGACCAGGGTTCGAGTCGTGGCTGAGGCAGTAAAATCCTATTTGTATAAAATTTAACGTAAGATTACTGACTACAGCTAGTATCATTAATTGTTTTTCATAATTAAATACTTATATACTACTTTAAAAAACCCCAAAAAAACATGTTTTTGATGGCATATATAAGAACAAAAACATAAACACATACACACCATATATATATATAT
>KZ809895.1:32815-46107 GCA_000696205.2 Oncopeltus fasciatus
TATATATATATATTTACTGTAGTAATACATTCTACTGACTTTTGATATGTCCAGTCAGTTTAGGAGAGAAGAAAATATCAAATGAATTGCATCAGTTTTAATAATGAATTACTAGTGGTATGTAATCCCACGCTAAATTTATTACAAGAAATGCACAGATAGCCAGAAAAAAAAATTACTAGGAGTAAAGTACGGGTAGACGGAGAGATTATCGAAGCTTTATCGGTGGTGTAGAGGTCTAGCGCGCCTGGACCTCGGAAAGTAGGAGACCTGGGTTCGTTCCCGGCTGGGGTGGTAAGATTTTTTTTCTGGCTCTCTATGAATTTCTTCAATAGTTACATTTCTTTGGAATTCACAAAAAGTCCTGTATTAATATCATACATGTTTGTTATTGTAAGTTGTACAAAAACGTTTAATATCTTAATTTATGTAGAATAATGTTCTGGCATCTGTTTTGTATAAGATGTTTAAGACAAACGATTCTTATGGAAGATATTTAAGATTTAACGAGGAAAGTTGAGCAACGCTAATCTTCAACGAAATATGTAAAGTATAAGTTAACAAAAAAATAATAAATTAATAGTTTGTTTCCATAAATCTTATTTTCCTAGCATTAAATTCCTTTCTGTCCTCCCAGGGATGACGATGGAGGAGGCGAAGAGACGTGTTCCTGAGGGGGTGTATGTTGCCTGTCACAATGCCCACGACTCGGTCACTGTCTCGGGCTCCCCCGAACTCATCAGAGATTTAGTCTCACAGCTGACTGCCGAGGGGATCTTTGCCAAGCAAGTGAAAAGTTCTGGATTCGCCTTCCACTCGAAGCATATCGATGATTCTGTGCCTCTATTTAGACATAAATTCCAGGAAGTAAGTGTATTGGTACAGCCAGTTATAATGTCTTCTTATAGAGCTAATAGTTTATTTAGAGGTTATAAATTATATTATTGTATATTTAATTATAAAATAAATGATATAATGAATGCGTTCTTTGACCACATTAGTAGTAATATCAAACAAACATTTACATTTCTGTTTGAAACATAATTATAAATTCTATTCTTAAACAACCTGAGATTGCTTTAAATGAGTATTAGTTGTTTGTTCCTCAAGCAAACTTTTACTCCTCACTCAGATCTCTTAGACCTGTCCAATGCCGCGGAGACTGAGGAGTTCCTGGACATGACATTACCTATGTCCTTGCCACTCAAGACAGTAACACCTTCCGAGGTCAAGTACATAATCTCTCAGCTGCCTAAGCGCAAATCACCCGTATATGATTTACTCACCGACCAAATTCTCCGTAATCTTTCCAAGAAGGCAATTATATTCTTGGCCTACATTTATAATTGTATATTCAGAACTACCCACTTCCCTCTCCTTTGGAAATATTCTGATATAATACTATTTTCCAAACCTGGAAAATCACCACATAACCCCTCATCCTATCCTCCTATAAGTCTACTTCCTACACTTTCAAAGGTTTTCGAAAAAATTCTGTTAAAACGAATGATGCCTTCCATTAAACCCTTCAATATCCTTCCAAATCATCAGTTCGGCTTCAAAAGTAAGCATTCTACTGCCCAGCAAGTGTTTCGCGTCTTAGACTACATTTCCTCTTCCCTTGAGCGAAAAGAGTACTGCCTAGGATCTGTTCTTTTTTGTTTACCACGCATTTGATAGAGTCTGGCACAGTGGTCTTCTGTTTAAACTGAAATCCATACTTCCAAGTAACACTTACCTTATCTTAAGTCTTACTTATCCAACCGTTTCTTTAAGGTTCGGCAAAGATTGGATTACTCCGATTTCTACCAAGTGGAAGCGGGAGTTCCTCAAGGTAGTGTGCATGGACCTATCCTATTTATCCTGTACATTGCTGACATCCCTACCCATCCAAGTACCCTCTTAGCTCTATTTGCGGACGACAAAGCTATCCTATCTTTCCATCCCGATTCTAAAACTGCTTCTAAAATCCTACAAGACCACCTCGAAAATATCAAGCAATAGTGTGGAAAACGGAGAATAAAAATCAATGAAGAAATTGTTAATTTCCAACTGCGGAAAAAATACTTCCCTGAAATTGTGAAATTTAACAATATTCCTTTACCATATTCAAATACCGAAATCTTGGGTACTGCCAAGCCTTCCAACATCCAAAGAACATAGTCCTTTCAATCCAAAAACCTGAGAATAATTGGAAATGCTCCCTATTACGTATCAAATTCATCCCTTCCCTACGATCATAACATTCCTTTGTTCAAGACTTTATTTCTTCCCGCTTCACTCTTTTCCGCAGTAAACTGCCATATTATCCTAATCCACTAGCACAGACCTTGTCTTCCAACTCCAACCCCTACAACCCTTCCCGTTGACTCAAACGAAGATGGCCCGTGACTTCCTGGGGACATAGTCTGTAAATAATTTGAGAGTGGTGTCATTGTTCACCTTCTCTCCTCATCTGAATGACATTGAATTTCATTTTTACTTCATTGTGATCAAATTACAAAATGTTTTTATTTAACAGAATATAACGAATTAATAAAAGTTTAATAAAAGAAAAAGATGTTTGTTTTATTTTCTACTTATGTAAAGTAATGTTTCGTGCATTTATTGTTTTCTTATTTGAATGTTATTTATCAATACATATGTTGTAATCCATGTAATACATGTTTTAGCTAATCCCATCACCGAAGCCGAGGAGCAAGAGATGGAAGTCCTCTTCAATCCCCGAAGCTGACTGGGGTTCCGAGTTATCAGCCTCCGGTTCGGCAGACTATTTCGCGAACAACTCCTCCTCGACAGTCCTCTTCTACGAAGCCATCCAGCACATACCGGAGAACGCCGTTGTCATTGAGTTGGCTCCTCACGCCCTCCTACAATCCATCCTCAAGAGGAGTCTGCCCAGAAGCTGCATCAACATCGGCCTTGTCAAGAAGAATGTCTCCGATGTACTTGGGAACCATCTTGCCAATATTGGAAGGTAAGGGTTCGCTCCAGAGGAACTTGGAAGTTCCAGAAATCAGTACTTTACCAAATTGAAATGCAACTGGCTGTAAAATGCTTATTGCAAGTATTTAAAATATCTCTTGCAAATATCTGTTTTCATGGAGGAAGCGATATCAAATTGCCAAATTGTTCCAAACATCTGAAGTCTTTTCTTTGTCGACAAAAGTATGTCTAGGACAATACTTGAACCCGTTGAGGCCCGCTTTAGAAACCCGAACGAATTACTTCATAACTGAGATTTAGTTTAAGTTAAATGTGGACTTATTTGAATCTTCTACTTCACTTTATTTTATAATAAATGGATCATCAAAAATAATCACAAAATAAAAAAAAATGAAAGTAAATTCGCTTTATTTATCTAAATATTTTCAGTACAATTTTTTTAATGGGGTATGGTCAAGTTCGATCAACAAAATACAATTTAAAAAATATTTATTTTTTAGTATCTGCCGACGTTTCGGCTTACATTGTAAGATTTATTGAGGGCAATCATGAAGGCAAGAGGAAACGTGCTGTCACCTGGATCAAATGTTCATGACTGAACTAAATATTTTTAGTTTTGAACTCCTGAATAGACCTTAGTAGAACTTGTGAAATCAGTACAGTTGATTGAACAAAGATTATTTAAATAAATATGGTTCTGTGTACTGACTTCCTGCCCTTATACGCAGAATGGAACTATTTCTACTGGCTGGTCGTAAAGAATCAAGAATGAAACGATAAAAGGTTTAATTAACTATTGAAAGCTCAATACTTTTCTTGTATGTTACACTGTTTGACGAACCACTAGGATATTCTAACTAAGAACAATTATTAATGGAGGATTACACACCCACGTGTGTGTGTAATGACTCTTCGCTCTCTAGAGTCCATAACAATCCATAAAATAATATTTTTAAAAAACAAAAACCAAAATCTTTATTTTATAATTTTGCTGGAAACAATTTAATGAGTCTATTACGGCTTAAATTCATTTATCTTATAAAAATTTACTGCTTGTGCAGGCTGTTTAATGCAGGACTCGACCTACAGCTGAGCGAGCTCTACCCTCGAGTGGACTTCCCCGTCTCCCGAGGCACCCCTAGTATCTCTCCCTTGATAGAATGGGACCACTCTCAACAGTGGGCTGTTGTCGACTTCTCCAAGTTGGTAAGTCTCAGCAATCCATGGCTAACTAAACTATTAGTGATCGACACTTCTCCTCTGAAGACATCTGTTTAGTGATTCAAGAGAAAGGGCAGGAGTCCTTTCTCTTCTGTCCGTCTGGATTCTGGGTCACATGTGGGTCGCATCTCTTCATTTTCACAGAACGTTCAACTTTCAACTATATATATATATATATGGGTCTTNTTTATTAAAATATATATATATGTAATTCATCAGATCTTTACATTTTTAAAAGTGAACCCATTTCTCCAAGTTTTGCTATAATAGCTGTGTGCACATATATCTGCAAATACTCTGCAGGTTCTGGTGCATGAAGAATCTCAATGATATTCAAAATATTTTTGAAGGTCATTGTGATATATTCCACCCAAATATAATTACAACTTATCCACCTCCGAAATCACTCAGTAGAACTCTTACTAGGAAGCATTGAACTGTTACATAAAATAAATAAGTCTCGGTTCATGACTGCGTTAGGAAGCATTGAAATCAAAATTCATAAAATAAGGAGGGGGGGGAGAAGTCCAAAACGAATTTGCAGGGAGGATGTGAAAATTAACACTTTTTAACTCCCCTTTTTAACTTTGTATTGTAGCGTGTAAGTCATTCATGGTATATATTTATGATTTGTCATGTTTTTAATATATTTATTTATTTTATCATTTTGACTATAGAGTTTTACTAAGTACCTTAACTTGTAGCTAAGGTGGCCAAATCATGTGTACATATATATATATATACTTATTTTTAAAAGGAGAGATACTTGGCACCTAGGATGACATTGTAGATTATTAAAGTGCCAAGCTGTGAATATAAATTAAAGTATAAATATTTTATTTGGTTTTGGTTTTTTATCCCACGTAAATTTTAAACAATTAATGAGAGGGAATAGAATAAAAAATCTATCTTTCCCAGCCAGGAATCGAACCTGGATCTCCTGCTATCCGGGCCGGTGCATTTACCAGTTATGCTACCAGTCCTTGTAGCATAACTGGTAAATGCACCGGCCCGGATAGCAGGAGATCCAGGTTCGATTCCTGGCTGGGAAAGATAGATTTTTTATTCTATTCCCTCTCATTAATTGTTTATAAATTAAAGTAGTTTGTGAATATAATAAGTGTTCCGAGATACGGTGACTTTTATTGAAAATAATTCCCCTTCCCAAACAATACTAATATTTATTATTTTTGCATCATTTCTGATACTTTCATACATCCTGATTGTAGAGTCCAGGAACAGGAGAATCAATAATCGAAGTGAAAATGGCCGATGAATACGCCAGTATTGCTGGACACAATATTGACGGTAGAGTTCTCTTCCCCGCCAGCGGTTATTTGGTAAGCTTCATTGCCATTCCTTGTGGTTCTCTTGCATAATAGAGCTTTAGCCAATACTCATGTACTTGTGGATTCCAGACTCTTGTGTGGAAGACATTCGCTAGACTCCATCAGAGAGAGTATCTTGATTTCCCTGTTGTCATTGAAAACGCTGAGTTCCTCAGGGCTACTATCATGCCGAAAGAAGGTTTGTTATTTTCAGTATATTTTATTGCGAGCTTTAACCCCTGTGTTTTAATCTACATCATGTCTATTACAACTGAGCAATACTCATTTTAGCGATTACTAATGTATACGAATGTCTTTCAGATTATATTTGTCAAAACTGATTGTAGATGTACTTCAAATAAACATACATTGTTTTATTTTACAAATTACAGTTATTAGTAAGCGTACAAAAAAAGAAAAAGATAAGACAAGTATAAATTTTGGTCTCCTTCTAAACAAACCCTACCCCTCGTATAATTTTTAATGGACCATATTTTTAGGGTGAATAGGTTGATTTCCACTTCGAAAAAATCTGCAAAGACTAAGAAAAAACTTTGATTTGAGACGTATATTGAATTAAATTTATAACTTATAAAAAATTATAGCTACAAAAAATTATAGCTAAAAAAATTATATATACATATTATATATGTATATATTTATTTAATGCATAGTTAAGTATGGGCAGATCTAGAATGTTACAAATTTACAATACCAAAATGCAGAAATTTTAACATATAGCAATATATCTCTGTTTTTCACTTTCACAAATGTCTTCCTTGATCGTCTGCAACTCAATATAAAGCTACAAGTCAAAGTTTCATACTGTACCAATCCGTTTATAGAGATTTTATTGAATTTTCTCTTATTTTTATAATCGTAATGATTTTGTCATCCGTTTTATAATTTGAAAAAAAAAAAACTCTTTACAATTATCATTTCGATGGTTTCTGAAGCCATCATGGAAATGATTTAATTTTTTTTAAGTATTCAATAATCTACCGTATTTTTAAGCCCCTAAATTGCCATTCTGTAAAAGTAATAGATTATTGTCATTATAATAAAAAGATTATTGTCAAAAAATGATTAATTTCATCATGTATTTTGTGTATTATACTTTCTGTATATCACTTATTTTTAAATGCATATATTCCATAGGTGTAATACTTTAACCCATTAGCAAATATATATCTTTGTTTGTGTGTGTGAATTAGATGAAGAACTAAACTGGGCCGAAGATATAACTTGAAAAAGTTTTCTTCTTTGTACAGCAGTGCATTGTAGTACTGATTTTGTCACAGAAAGTATGGGATTTCTGGGCTCTTGAAGATTTCTGGCCTCGAAAGCCAAAATATTAGATTTGAAAAATATGAAATAATTCTTCGAAATTTTGAATGTTCAATTTTGAAAAATAATTTTCAAAATTTTTGAAACTTCTCTGGAAATATAAATTATTTAAAAAAAATGTCTTTATATTATTTAAACAATCCTTTAATATGAAAATGTAATTGATTTTCAGGTTCCGTTAAATTTCTCATTAATATATTAAACGGAAGTGGAGAATTTGAAGTGGGAGAAAATGGGGGGGTTGTTGTGAGAGGACAGATCCGTGCAAGCAAAGGCATCGAGAAGGAAGCGCTTGAATTCAGGAATGACATTCTCCCAGACTCTTCGAGAAAGGAATTGCTGAAAGAAAGTATTTACAAAGAACTCCGCCTCCGAGGCTATGAGTACAAGGACGTCTTCCAAGGAATTGTCAGAGCTGATTATTCAGGTAATTACTAAAAAAAATTCTTATGAACATATTTTGAGTACAATGCAAAAAAAAAAAAAAAATTATGTAATTTCTTCTCACTCATGACTTATTGTTGTATAGAGCGTAACATAACAATGACCATAACTTAAGGAATACAACATAAATTAATGAGATAACTCATGTTAGAAATGTTCTAATTATTTATTTTCAAGCTTGCATGTTGAAGTTTTAAACAAAGAAAAAACTAAATATTTCTTCTCAGGCATGCCATGTTGAACTTGCAAAACATGATTTATTTCAGTTCAAATAAATGTTTAAATGTTTAAATCAGTCATTAGCACAGTGCTTATTAAAAAAGGACATAATAAAACATACTATTTAAATGTGATAAAGAAAACAGATTCCATCAAATACACATATTTTTTACAGTTCGTTCAATACCCCACATGTGTGAATATTACCTATTCTTCATTGAGTTCAGAGCTATATTTTATTACTTTTAATGTTCTGAATTTCTTATTATTGAAGCTTATAATAATTTTTTTCAAAAACTCTTAACGATTAGTGGTTAGAAAAATTGTGCCCTATATTGAAAAAAAAAAACTNAAAAAAAAAAAAAAAAAAAAAAAAAAAAAAAAAAAAAAAAAAAAAAAAAAACATAAATTCCTTCTACATTATTTGGTTTAATGCTGATTTTTAATTATTGTTTCAATCTAGAATACCAATCATTTCTATCGCACACAAAAAGAAAAAATCACAATGAGTATTTCTCTATCCCACCTGTTTTTAGTAGTTGTGCAGTATTTAGTATTTCGTTACAGAACTACATAGTGTGCTTGAACTGAAACGTACCCTTATGGCTACCTCTGCTCCTACACGTCGAAAGTGCGAAAACAGCCCCGATTCGTTTCGTTATATATGTGGCAGTTTTACCATTCCCAGTCAAAGGACAAACATCAGTACATTTGGCAGACAAACATATTTTACCTATTTTAAACTTGGTGATCAAGATAAAGCATGGGCACCTCACAAAGTGTGTAAACAGTTTGTGAAGGGTTTACGGATGTGGATCAAGGGAACACGTGCTAAGCTTCCATTTGGTATAACTATGAATTGGCGCGATGATGAGCGTTTCCATCAAGATTTGAGGGTCATGGAAGCAAGGTATCAAGGTAGATGGGACGTACATATGATGGCTGACTATTGTTGGAGCATCAAGCGCGAATGTACACAAACTAAATACTCCAGAAAAAGCTGCGACCGCAAATTTTTATCTTAAATTTTAAGTATTGTTCATTAATTAAATAATTTTATAAGTATGAACTCGATTTAACTTACATTAAATGTTTTGTAAACTGTATATTTGGTACGTTTTTACGTTGTTTTCTTTTAAATGCATGATTTTTATGATTTCTGAGGATATCATGTAGGTTAAAAAATTGACGTGATAGACAAAATCTGAGGCTATTCTCAGATTCAGACGCCAAGAATTAGTGAAAAAATAGTGTCAGATCTAACCAAACAAAAAATTTGTTCCCCAGTGTTATTTACAATACCTATATATGAAACATTATAGTGATCAGTTTTCACTCTACTGACACCAGGTAATGATCTCCGGCTAACCAGATCTTTCAATGCTGCAATAAGTAATAAATTTTTTTTTTTTTTACCAGTTTTAATTTTATTTTCCTCCCATGGGCTTATTTTGGGTTGCTAATATTTTGAATTTATTTTACTCCTTCCAAAAAGCAACCGGAGGGCATTGATAAAAATTTACTCCTTTTATAAACAAAACTTTGGACTAAATCAGTATATATCCAATTGTAGGGAATTGTCTTCAGCGTGAAGCATTTATTTTTCCGTTATATAGTATTTGAGAGGGGTGTCACTGGCCACTTTCTGTCATGTGAAACTTCTTATTTGATAAGTTTTCTTAAATTAATTAATAAATGTGATGATAAAAAAATTCCTTAAAGTTCCACTTGAATTCTTATATAACTGTATCCTTTAGACTTTATCTTAATTCTTATTCAAACATTGCAGGACAAATGGGCGAGCTGGAATGGAAGGACAACTGGATCAGTTTCATGGACACAATGTTGCAGTTTACTTTAATTAAAAGCAATTATCGAAGCCTCATGGTTCCCATAAGAATTCAGCAAGCTATCATAGATCCTGTCCACCACTTAAAATGCATTGGAAGTGCTCAAAGTGAGTATTGCAAGCTATTTTTGATACTTACAAATTTATAGTACTTTATTTTTTAGTTTTCATTTAACCATTTAGGGTCATGGATATTCGCCTATCTATATGTAGCCAACATATAAAATAACCTATAGTATAATTATACAACCTATTCTGAACTCCTGTAGCATTTGGTAGGTTTTATTTCTCGATTAAAGCCTATCCATGGTGAGACTCCCAAATGGATCACCTTAATTAAATCAATGCCCTAATAGAACTTGGCTAAGGTTCTGTAAAACTGTTGATGAAAAAGAAGTGTTGTCGGAGAAAACCTGTCGAGAAACAAATATTTATTTTCAAATTAGAGGCTTAGTTTGGGCTCATTGCTTATAGGAGGAAAATAACCCTTTGTAAGAGTTCAAAGGAGTCGATGATGGGAATATGAAGGTAGTCAGTAATAATTTCTAGCATTGCAAGGAGACTACCTACGCCTGAACTTGCATTCCTCATCCTTAGCCATCTTTACAAATTTTTGATCCACTAATGTAACTGTGGTGTAAACTTTGGCTAACTCTATGCCTCCTGCCTGATTATGTGTGAGGGCGGTTTTCGCTGGTGGGCAGGTTTGGGTGTGAATTTAGGGATATGCCCGTCTGCCGCCAGCGGCGATAAGTTGTTCAATCGCTGTGTCAATCTCATCCTTGTTTGAGAGTGATTTGATGGCTGGCAGCGTAAGAGTATCCCTATATCCTTCCCAGTTTGCCTTGCCCAGCAGGTATTTGGAAGGCAGTTCGTGTGTCCTAACACCGTCAATTTCGTAATAGGTTGTATTTGGTAATGGAATGTATATCGGTCGTTACGAGGAGGTCTATGTTGGGACAAAACTGGTGTCAAAATCATGTCTGAATGTGTGTACACCAGGGTGGTATACTTCGAGTCCCAGTCTCAGGATTTTTGTCCCGAGTTGGTTGGGAGTTCGGCATCCCCTGAGTGCCTGGTATTCAGATCTCCGATTGTGAAGTGCTGTGAGTCACTCGTGGCCTCTTCAAGCAGGGCTAGAGTAACCCTCAGAGCAGCTTTGGGTCTTCTGTAAATACAGGTGACCTTATACCTTCTCCTAAGTCGGATGTACACTGTCACCATTTGTGTGTGTTCTGTGCTGTTGATTACTTTGGCAGGGTAGTCTTTCCTGACGAGTATGGCTACACCTCCCGCAGTTCCAGCTTTCCCATCCGACCGATAGATACTGTATCCTAGGAAGTAGAGGCGGTCCTTAGGACTTAGCCTCGTGTCTGTCAGGGCAACTAGTGCCGGGTGGTGTGCTAGAAGTAGATTGATCTCGGAAGTTTTATTCCGTAGACCTCTGATGTTGTAATTCAGTATTGTGGTTTTATTCATGTTGTAGCCTGTTCAGTAACATGTCAATTTTTTGAGCGAGACCCTGAATGGTCTTCATCATTTGCATAACGAGGCCAAATAAATCCTTCTTGGAGATACCGGGTTCGTTAGGTGTCGTCACTGTTCTAGTGAGGGTAGGTGGTTGTGGGGGTGTTATCTTAGGTTGTTGGGGTTTCTTCATAGAAAGTGGGGGGAATTGTCTGGCCTGTGTCAGTATGTCTATTACTCTGTCTTGGGCTGGAGTTTTTTCCACCATCGTTTTTCGCTGGCGCACCTGGGGGAGGGTTAGGGAGCGTAGTTGTGGTAGCGGGTTTCCAGTTCTGACCTAATTTAAATCCATCTTCTTTGTTAATATTCTCTGGATTCTTTGCTATTTCGATAGCTTCTCTAATTTTCCATCGGTAGTAGTTGCTCTCTTTAGCGAAAATGGAGGCGTTTTCAAATTGTATGTGATGGCTAGTGTCTGCGAAATGCTCTGCTAAAGCTGATTTTTCAGTGCGTCCGTGTTTTATGTCCGCAATATGCTCCTTTAATCTGGTATCGATGGTTCTGCCAGTCTCACCGATGTATGAATTTCCGCATGAGCAGGGAATATTATATACCTCTGGAGTCTTCAGGCCCAACTTGTCTTTGGAATTTGGAAGAAAGTCTGCCATTTTCTTATCCGTGGTATACGTAGATCTAATATTATGCTTCCTTAGAATCCTGGCTATCTTTTCAGTTGTTCCTTTTACATAAGAGACAGTCGCTTGCCCTCTATATTCTTTCTTGTTATCTTCCTCCTTGTTCAGTCGTCAATTCCTTTCTCTCAGAACCCTGTCGAAAACTTCCTTTTCATGGCTGTTTTTAGTAAATGCGGTCCTTAAGTGTCTTCTTTACCTGGGTAGTTGAGTCTTTTGCGACAACATCTCTGCTCTGTTGAGTAGGGTGTTTGTGACTCCTTCCTTCTGAGCCGGGTGATGATGCGAGTTTGCGTAAAGGTATCTGTCTGTGTGTGTGGGTTTTCTGAATACTGAGTGGCTGAGGATGCATCTGCTTCTTTCCACCAACACGTCCAAAAATGGTCATTTTCCATCCTCTTCCAGCTTCATGGTGAATTGTATTCTAGTATGAGTGTTATTTAAGTGATTGAGGAAGAGATCCAGATTGGCGGACGTGCCCCCAAATAACAAAAGTGTCGTCTAAATACCTGTACCAGCACACAGGCATTTTGGAAGCTGAGGCAAGAGCCCTTCGTTCAAATGCTTTCATGTATAAGTCCGCTGCAATAGGACTTAGAGGCGATCCCATGGCTGCACCATCGCGCTGTGAATAGTACTCCCCGTTGAAGAGGAAATAGGTTGATCTTAAACATATCTCCGCGAGTTTTAATTCCTACTCAATCAGAAGATTCTTCATCAGCACCAGAGTCTCTGTCAAAGGCACGTTAGTGAAGAAGGACTTCACATCCAAACTCACAAGGATGTCTTGCTCATCGATTCTAGTAGTCCTGAGAATATCGACGAAGTGTCTGGAATCCTTTATGTGGTGCTCAGTTTTCTCTATGTGTGGCTTCAACTTCTCTGCTACGTATTTCGCTATGTTGTAAGCTGGTGAACCAATCGTGGTGACTATGGGCCTCATAGGTATGCCTTCTTTATGAATTTTCGGTTGCTCATAAAGTCTAGGAGGCACGGGGTCTGAAATCCTGAGAGGTTTTAATTTCATGCGGTTTTCTTTGCTGGAGTTTATAATGAGCATTATACTATTATTAATGCTTTTCGTGGGATCTTTGTCGATCCAACCAAGACACGGTTAAACCCGGAAGAAGTATTGGTAAATATTTCTGAGGACCGTGGAAGCCTACGTGAACAATATCTGATCAATTCAAATTTATATGTACTATAGAATGTTATAAATAAATATATATATTTTTTTTTAAACGTGTCTTTAGTAGCTTCATAAAGTGCGTTTGATTTTTGTGTGTGTCTTTCTATGGTCTTTCTTTCTTTTCCCAGGCGTTCCTTGTAAATATGACAAGAACCTCTCAGTAGTGAGATCTGGAGGAGTGGAAATCCGAGGCATGAAGACCAGTACGACTTCGAGGAGACAACAAATTCAGCCTTCCCTTAAGACTGATAAGTACTGCTTCGTTCCATACATTAATACACAGGTATATACCTCTTAGAGCTATACATAAATGTAAATAAAGAATTCATTCATTATGTTGTGAAAGACACTAGCTCTAGAGAATGAGATCATTTCTTTTAGATGTTTATTGTATTTTCCTTCCTTGATTCATCAATCTTACAGATGGAGACGAATTTCTTGTTAATACAAAATTAATGAAGTTACTAATTAATTAAAATTACCTCAAGAATTTCTTATGCTACTTATGAAGAAGGGGGAAAGTGGTTTTAACACTTTGGTCTAAAACGTAGAAACGATAAATACAAATTTAGAATTTATGAAATGGTTCA
>KZ809895.1:54928-64975 GCA_000696205.2 Oncopeltus fasciatus
TAGAACTATGGTTCTTTGAATCCATATAGTTTTAAAAATTAGTATTTTCAGAATGAATGTTTTTCATTAACAATGAGGGATTCTATATGTATATGCTAGGTGACATGTTTAACTGCAGCACATAACCAGGTAAATGTGTAATATTTTGCTTGGAAAACCTAAAGAAATATTTTTTACGCATCATAAAAATTAAAATTTGAACAATATTACGTTCAAGAATTATTTTTTTAAGCATTTAATTTTAAAAATATAATTTCTAATTACAATATTTGAAGTTTATTAGATTTCAACCAATTTTTGTTAAGACAGTTTGAAGAAGTAACTGGTGATAAGTAAGAATGATGTTTAAAAAAGAAGCACAATTTTCTTTAAAAAGTAAATTTTTTTATATTTTTCACTGACATTTTGGCTTACAATGTGAGTTATTTGCAGGGTTTCATGCAAGCAAGAGGAGAGTTGTAAAAATGATTAATTGTATATTAGGGATTGTTAAGTAGATTTAATCTTAATTAAAAGGCATGTTTTATTTAAATATTGTAAAAGCTTGCTCAAGCTAGTTTCTGAGTATATTCCAGAAAAGTATTTATAAATGTAGTGTTTTAGAAAATATGCTGTTATTCCAAACAGGCCTGTTGTCGTTCCAAACTACAGTCCATTCACATTTACAACTTCCAGAGGCTTATGCAGACAATCTATATGCAGATATGACTTTTTTTGTTCAGGAGTGTGCTTTGGGGTATGAATTTTCTGGTCGAGACAGCAGAGGAAACCGAGTAATGGGGATACTGAGCACGAAGGGCCTAGCCACCACAGTTCTTGCTGACCAAGGCTTCTTGTGGCCTGTACCTTCCAAATGGACTCTTGAAGAAGCCGCAACTATACCTCTCGTATACACAACAGTAAGTATAAGTACATGATTGTTGAAGGAGAGGGGGTTTAGCTGACAGCCAGTCAAGAATTCTCCAACACTTAAAATGTGTAGTTGATGAGTTGGCTTTCGGCCATGATAGGGTGTAGATTGGCTCCCAGTTTGTTGTTGATTTGAATTGGTGTAAACGTTCAAGTAAAGTTGTTCATTTTTTTTTCATAAAAGTCACATTTAGTAGTAAAGTTAATTTTTATTTTAATCTATTGAGGGAAACATTTCGAAAATAGTGCTGAAAGTTTCACACAAAATGAAAATTAAAATTATTATCCAAATTGAAAAATTTGCATTCATTTTCGAAGCCTCGCACATTGTATGATAAGATGCTAAGCAAATCGGTGTCTGTATCCCTGTTACTAAGAATTTGTCTTTCTTTTTTGGGAATATATTTACTATTATCTTCCCTATCCTTATTTTTTATTTGGTCAACGTGTTTACCAATTCTTTGAAGATCCCTCTACCACTCTGTTGCAAATTTCTTATCTGAATCCCAAAAGTATTTTGTTCTTCTTTTTACACTAATACCTATTTTTTACTGAAGCATCATAATGTTTATCAGCACTCTGTATTGTATTTGTTAAGGGCAATGGATTCTTCCTTATCAGTCTCTTCCACAATCCAGAGTCAGGAGAGATATCTCAGCCACCCCCACTCCCGTACTCTCAGCTGCAGCTCATTGTTGTAGATTTCCATTTCATGTCACAGGAGAATGTCTTACCAGATGATACAAGACCAATTGAAAGGATTAAGTGACTATATGAAAAAAAAAAATAGAGAGAGAAAAATCTGGTATTTTGTGGTATTAAGGGATGTGAAAAAATTCTTAAGTGGTAAAGTAAGAGATCTATGCGAAAATCAGCACTATTGAGAACCCAGTTTTTCAAAATGTGTACAAGTTATGAAGGAAATATTATGACTCTTGTTGAGTTCCAGAACAGAAATTAGGTTGCTAACGTGTTGAGAAGTGCTAAAAAGCTGGAAGGAACAGGTCCCTGGATCGTGGGAGAGACTGATAAGGAAGAAATATTAAAATTAATAAGTACAATAAGTAGAGGTGATAAATAACATTGTGATGTTTTAGGTGGAAATAGATATTTAGTGTATAAAGAATAACAAAAGACTTTAGGGATCCAGATAAAGAATTTAAAACGTGGTAGTGGGATCTTCAAAGAATTGGTAAACACGTTGACCGAATAAAAAATGAGGACAGGGAAGATAATAGTAAATATATTTTTAAAAAATGAAGAAAAATAGCTAGTAACACGGACACAGACAGAGCTTAGCATCTCATCATGCAATGAGCGAGGTTTCAAAAATAAGTTCAATGAATGCAAATTTTTCAATTTGGAAAATAATTTGCAATTTTCCTTTTGTGCGAAACTTTTACTGTAGAGAAATATTTATATTTATTGAATGGATTGAAAATATATTTATTGATTAAGAACTAAAGTGGATAGGCGCTATTAGAAATAATATTTATAGTAGAGCAATCGGTGGCTCATTGTATGGCATTAAAAAAATCTAATTATTGTTAAATTTTAAAAATTGATTGAGCATAATATAAAAAAAAAAAAGGGGGTAGAATTGGACGCATAATGTGAAGCGTTAGCAATTATTCTGAGAATTTTGGACTGTAAGGATTGTATTCGTTGGATTTTGGAAGGCTTAGCGGCACCCCACAGTTCTGCTACGTAGGTCCTGATTAGTCGTATTATGGTCTTGTAGATGGTCAGTTTGTTTTCTATTGTGAGCTGTGAGCGCCTATTTATAAGGCTGTATAAGAGTCTGTGGCGTCTGTTGAGTTCTTGTCGTTTGATTTTAGTATGTTCATTCCAGTTTAGTCGTGAGTCAAGGTGGAACCCTAGGTAACGGACTGAATCGGAGAGAGGTATACGGATGTTATTCCATTCCACATTACTAGGAGAATCTTTTCTTAGTTGAAAATTTACCTGTACGCATTTGGATATTTTAATTCTCAGTAGGTATAAAAGGCCTGTCCTGGGCCAAGGAAATGAAGAAAATGGCGGACACCATGGGTTCCCGTCAAAACTTCTTACCTCTAAGCTTACTTCTTTGGATCAGTGCTCCGGGTCTTGCCTCTATCTCATCCCTGGTGACGAAAGAGGAGCGAATTTCCTACCTCATCCCTTGTGATGTCATAGGAGCAACCTACCTCTCAGGGGGTCCTAAAGAATTTCCCTGTAACCATAACATAACCTACCCGGGTGAATTTCCTTGTAACCATAAAATAACCCACACGGGCGAATTTCCTTGTAACCATAATATAACCTTTTTTCTGGCGAATTTCCTTGTAACCATAACATAACCTTTTCCAGGCGAATTTCCTTGTAATCATAACATAACCTTTCTCAGGCGAATTTCCTTGTAACCATTTGTAACCATAACATAACCTTTTCCAGGCGAATTTCCTTGTAATCATAACATAACCTTTCTCAGGCGAATTTCCTTGTAACCATAACATAACCTTCTCAGGCGAATTTCCTTGTAACCTAACATAACCTTCCCAGGCGAATGTCCTTGTAACCATAACATAACCTACCCCAGGCGAATTTCCTTGTAACCATAACACAACCTACCCAGGCGAATTTCCTTGTAACCATAAAATAACCTACCCCAGGCGAATTTCCTACCATATTATCTTTGAGGGAGCTAATCCCCCCCTCCCTGTTATTGGCTTATCAGTTGACCTTTGTCCCTAATATTATATTTAAAAGAATCTTAATCCCCTATAGAGTTAATCCCCCAATATTTTGTTATTATGTTTATAGAGTTAATCCCCCAATATTCTGTTTAGACCTATTTGACCTTTGACCCCACCCCCCCAGAGAAATTCCTAGTTACCACGACGTAACCTATGAGGGGCTAATCCCCTCCACTGTTATTGGCTTATCCTTTGACCTCGCCTCCGCCAGAGATTTTTTGATGTATTTTCTAGGAACATACGGGAGGTTACGTGAAATATGAAGTTAATCCTCCCTCCCATGTTATGATGAGTTTAAAGATTATATTTGACCTTTGACCACAACAATATTTTATTTAAATTAATCTTAATCCCCTATAGAGCTAATCCCCTAATATTCTACTTAGACCTATTTGACCTAGCCTTACCATTGAATTGAAAATTGTGAACGGTGTGCTGACCAAGACTGGCCTTTTATACCTACTATTCTCCATTTGCTGCACCACTTCTGCATCAAGATGGCTTTGTAAAATGTCGGAAGCGGTTTTGGCATCAGGATTAGAGGAGAGGGTCGCTTTGTCATCTGCAAAGATGGCTAATAGAGTATTAGAATGAGTGTGGATGTCTGCAGTATAAAGGATAGGTCCAAGCACACTGCCCTGTGGAACACCCGCTTTCACAGGGTAGTGTTCGGAGTAATCTGATCATTGCCAGACCCTAATGAAACGGTTAAAAATATAAGATTTGAGAATTAGGTAGATGGTATTTGGAAATATGGATTTCAGCTTATATAATAGTCCAGTATGCCATACTCGGTCAAATGCTTGAGTTACGTCTAAGAATGCACCAGAACAAAATTATTTTCGCTCGAGAGAAGAGGAAATAAAGTCTACAACGCGAAACACCTGCTGGATGATTAGGAAGAATATTTAAGGAAGTTATTATAGGTATTATTCGTTTTAAAAGAACTTTCTCAAATACCTTGGAAAGTAAAGGAAGAAGGCTAATTGGTCGATAGGATAATGTGTTAGAAGAAGATTTACCGAGTTTAGGAAATAGGATTATTTCAGAAAATTTCCAGAGGAGAGGAAAATAGGTGGTTCGAAGGACACAATTATAGAGGTAAATGAGGAAAACAACTGCTTTTTGCTCTTGCTTTTTGGGTTAGATTTCGAAATATTAGCCCGGTTATAAGGTCAAAGCCGGGTGAGTTGCGCTTAGGTAGAAGGTTAATAATCTACCTGACCTCAGAATGTGTTACTGCTTTAATCGGTAAGCACATTGGTAATGGTATATCCAGTAACTCTTCAACCTCTGCGTTTTTGGAAAAATTATCGGAATCTGGGTGAGGAGTAAACGTTTGCTTTTGATGCTGGGCAAACATTTGGGCCTTGTCTTTGTCGGAAGAGGCCCAGGAACAATCTTCTCGACGCAAGGGGGCAGAAGGTTCATGTTATTTTAGGATCCTGCGAGTAGCAGTCCAGAGGGATTTCTCTGCTGCTGAGAGGCTAGACAGGTGAGCATTAAATGCCTTATTTCATAAAGCACCTAGTTCTTGTTTTATGAAATGGGATAGTTGGTTGAACTCCCTGCGATCTGAGAGATGCCTGTACCTCTGGAACGGGGCTCGATAGGTTGTATAGCCTGGTTGAGTTTTTTATTTTTGGTTAGTCGTGTTTCAGTAAGTAAGAGTTCGTCTATACATTTGTCTTCTAGTGTTAGTTTGAGTTCGTTTGTATGCCCATAGCATTTCAAAGGAGGATGGAAAAGGAACTCAAAGGGAGTGGATTTATTATGGACTTAAAAAGAATTTACTTTAATATTGCGGCGGCATTATGGACAAAAGATGGTCTATCAAAATTTAACACCACTGAGATAGGATGAAGACAGAGATGCGACTTATCACCACTCTTGTTTTTATTGTTAATTAATGACTAAATGAAAATCTGGGTGGAGGAATAGTGGATATAAATGGAGTTTGTATTGCCAGTTTACTATTCGCTGACCATGTCATTTTAACTCCAGATCCCTACGTTTTGTAAACTATGATAAATAAACTAAAGGAATATTGTGGATTGTGGAACTTAATGATCAATTTGAAGAAATTCACAATTTGATATTTAAAATTGGTAGAAAATTGGCAAAACTTGGAAAATGGTTATGGTGGAAATTATGGTGAAATTAGCAACTATTTTAAATATTTAGGCATAGGTATTTCTCTCATGTTATCAGTAAATAAGCATTTTGAAGAGAAAATTACAGCAGCCAAATTATGAATGAATAGTATTTGGAAACAATTAATACAATTATAGTAAAGTGGTATTCGCCAGTTGAAACTTATTTAGTTGGCTTATTAACTAAATTAATCAAAAAAATGACGATTTTTATAAACTGAGTTTATCGATTTGAGATTAGTTTTCTATTTGAATTAGCTCCATGATTCATACTTTTACATGAAATGCTTGTTGATTTCAGAGTTACCTTGCACTAGTTGAAAGAGGTCGGATAAGTAAAGGAGAGAGTGTCCTGATTCACTCCGGGACAGGTGGAGTTGGCCAATCAGCAATCACCATCTGTCTGAGTATGGGGTGTGAAGTCTTCACAACAGTCGGCAGTCAAGAAAAACGAGACTTCCTCTTAGCGAATTTCCCCCAGGTATGACAATTCCAGACTGACTAGACAGTAAGAGTCATGAAATAAGAAGGAAGAAACTGGATGAGTTTTGTTTTAAGCCTAGCATTTTAATTATTACTTAATGTGAAATTATTTGAAAAGTTTACTTGAAATTTTCATAAAGATCCTTAAAACTGTTTCTAAAAAATTTAACACATAAAATTTGAGTATTTAGCTTATTTCACCCTTGTGACAGAAAGATTTGTCCTCTGATAAGACCCAAATTATGTCAACTATCAGATGACGGTCAAATGAAAAATGTCCAAAACAAACTTGTGAAATTTTTTAAAACCTTTTTCATCTATATGTTCAAATAACAATCCTTGTATATCTTCAATTACTTTAGTAAGTAATCTGTGTTTGAGAATCTGTTGAAGGATCAATGAAAACTTTAAGTATGAAGCTTATCAGGGGTGGTAAAATATTTGAATAATTCATTACATAATTAACTAGTTAATTCATTCATTGTGGTGCTGCTAAAATGGGCTGACTTATTTCTAACAACTGCTGTAACTCCTGGATTAAACCTTTTGGAAAGTCCATGAAGAAAATCTCAGTCCGATTGGACTTGGCATAGAAGAATACTGATACTCCTAGGTTTAGTAGAGAAAACTACCCTCATTTCCTGAGGCTGAGGAATACTCTTTCCCTTAGTAGACTTAGGTTTCTAGAACACATGAAATGTTGATGTCATAAATACCTGTCGAGATTACCTGGACCTGGCCCTGGCTCATAATACCTTCAAAGGCCCTGACCCCACTCTAGACAAGAATATCCAGGAAGTACTTTGCATGTAAGTTTCTTTGTAAAATTTCGACAAGGATTCTCTCATTATGCTCTTGTCTTCATAAAGATCTCGACAAAGACCTGCTGCATGAGCAATTAGTGACCCGCGTTTTACTTCAGGAACGTCTTGCCACGTTTGCTTTAACCTTAGCCATCATACTGCAAATCTCTTTCTCGTTTCTCAGTCAATACAGCCTAGGTCTATTAGAAAATGGTGGATCGGTATTGCTTTACTCTAGAAAATAACCTCGTTCATCATAGAAGTTTAACCTTGAATTTAAAATAGAATAGAAAATAGCATTGTTCTGGGTCTAAACTGCCCCTTAAAAGTAATAAATTGTCAAAGAGTAACAAAAGCAGCCACACCCAGAAGTATTTAAAAATTAACAATAAAAATGCTGAAAGTAAGTGCTAATTTACAATCACATTTACAAAATTTATTTAAATAAACAGATGAAATAAAACATCTGACATTTATATTTTCACAATTTTAGTCAAATTATTTAAAAAATTACATAAAAATTAAATAATAAAGAAATAATGTAAAACAATATCCCTGATTAAAATAATTAGGTCATATGAATCCTTTTCAATAAGGACTGTAAGAAAGATGTCAAAGGACAGAGGTCATGGGACGTGATTGGGAATGAACGAAGTATTTGATTCTGAGGAGATCTAAGACATAAGATATCAATTGAGTAGAAATAGTCAGATAAAGGAAGGATCTTTTAAAATACTAGCATCACATGGAAGGAAAGAGCCACTGAAAAACTGAGGAAGGGTAAAGGAAGAAACGGGTTATAATTGACTGGTAGAAGGAGATGGCAAAATAGTTCTTTCAAAAAGTTGGCTAATAAATGGGCAATTTGTTAGGGTTCGGTCAAGGTTGATCCAAGAAAATATTTAAAAGAAGTCTATTTGTTGTTATATGCTGACGTTTTGACTTACATTGTAAGCCATCATCAGGGCTATCATGAAGGCGAGAGGGGACGTCGTGCCTTCTGGATAAAATGTTTATGACTGAGAGGTAAGGTTTGGGAGTGGAGATGACTAATGAAGGGAGATATATGATTTCCACGATAGGATTTGATCATATAAAGGCCGAGGTTCTGGAAAGTGGTTAATAAAAAGTGTAAAAGAGAGGAAAATATTTGGAAGGTGGTAAAATTAGGAAAGTCATTAAATAGCTAAGCTGAATCCACAACCATTGGCTCATAGACTGTTTGTCTGAGCCCATTCTGCGATCTGATTCAAACTAAGCTGTACTTTTACGACAGGTTTTAAGAGTTTAGGAAGATGGAATAAGTGGTATTTTCGAGAATAAACATCTTATGATAATGGCGAAGTTTTATGATATAGGAGACATGTTTATTATGTAGAGGTATGTTAGGTGTGGCCAGAAAGCACTGGCTAGAATTAGCGAAAAATAAAGTAATTGGAGCTAGGAAAAGATAGATTTTTAATAATGTGATAGGATGGCACAAACTTGACACGAGATATTAAATTTTTCAACTGTGTAAAAGTCAAACAAAAACTTTTAAATTGCAATTTTGATGAATTATACTAGATAAGTTTTGGCATAGATATTGTATTAATTTATATATTGAGTTAATACATTTTCTTATGAAAATATAAAGCATTAAATACTATTAAATCAATTAAATGATGTATTTAATTAACATTAATTTTATCTTCTTACTTGCTTTTCTTCAATTTAATTGGTACAATTTTACCAAATGTGTAAAGTTTTACATTAAACAAATTTCCATTGACTCATATAATTTTTGTTTTCATTTCAGCTAAAAGCATCTCATATTGGTTGTTCGCGAGACACTACTTTCGAACAGATGGTGATGCAAGAGACAAGGGGAAGAGGTGTCGACTTGGTGCTCAACTCTCTTGCTGATGACAAACTTCAAGCGTCTCTCAGATGCCTGGCAAAGCATGGCCGCTTCCTCGAGATCGGGAAATATGACCTGGTCAAGAACACCCCACTAGGTATTCCCCAATTCTAGTTCTCTCACACTGGACATCCCTATTCTGCTTTTTTCAATGTGATTTAGCTTTGTATTCGTCATGGGGGATCTAATATGTGGTTGTTCAATATTTACTGAATTTTAGGTCCTGCATGAATTCCTTTAATATGTGTACAACCAACAAAATTGTTGCTTCTATTATTAACAAGTTACTACAACCTCTCTTGGCTGTATGTATATTCAACTGTATGTGAGGTACAATCGAGGGAAAATGTAATGATGGTGTTCTGCTCTCAAGATGGTAATGTGTTGAAACTCAAAAGAAATCACTACATTCAAATCCGATAGAATAAAAAAAAAAAAAAAAATGCTATAAAAATGAATATTTCCAAATTTCTTAAACTTTCCCTAAATAAAATATAGGCATCTTTGGGAAAATGAGTCATTCAAAATGCAATAAGACTAAGGGATAATTAAAATAAAGAAATAAATTGTTGAAAACACATTGAAATACTCATAGATACAATTTAAATGTAGAATTGGACTAGAAGAAAAAGTTGTTTGTTTGTGAGCTCCTCATGAGAGCTATAGTAAAAAAAACATTTATAAGAGAGGACAATATTTTGTAATTTTATCAATAATAAATAAATTGATGTCATCTATTGTGATATGCATTTTTTTCATGAGAAACTTTCTCTTCCACAGGAATGTCATTATTTTTGAAGGACAACTCCTTCCATGCTGTCTGTCTTGATGAAATATTCGATCTGGAGTGGAATCATCCAATAAAGTTGAAAATTTCCAAACTCCTTCAAGATGGTATCAATTCGGGAGTTGTTCAACCACTTCCTGTCACCACCTTCAGCCACAGCCAGGTTGAGCAGTCCTTCAGGTGAGTAATTCACTTATAACTCACTCTCGATTAGGCTTTATTATACTAATATATTATAAATTAATATACACAAGGTTTACAGTTTGTACTCCTA
>KZ809896.1:55116-68339 GCA_000696205.2 Oncopeltus fasciatus
GTTTGAAAAAAAACAAAAACAAGCATACATTATAAATTTGTTGTTGTGGCATGCAGTGCGACTAAAATAATAATCTATACAATAGGTCACTAATAGTATCAGTAAACATACTAGAAGAAATTCATTTAGTTAAAACTGCAGCTGCTTAATAAATAATACTATAATTTTGTTGTAAAAGTTATAAAAATAAATATAAATAATAAATTGAAAATTAATTCTAAAACACGTTTATATAATTGTTATCACTATCATATCTTTAATCCAGGGCTTGGCTCAGTTTTCTATTTGAAGTCTAGGATGTAGGTCAATCTGTAAAAGACTGGTTTTCATTAGATCAATAGTAATGAATAACGTCACTGACAATCCCGCGAAAAATTAAAGACGGAATAATCCATTTAAAATATTAATACTCGAATTCGTACAAACATATGGAAATACAATCATTCCCATTCACCAGTTTACAATGCAACGAGGTAAGAAGATAAGAGGTTCTAATCCCCACTAACTAACAAATCTAACAACCAACGGATTGACGGATTAAAGAAAATCAGTTGACACATCAGACAGACCCTGAGAAAGTATGGCAGACCACTGCCGAAAACGCTCGCCGTTAGGACGTGGAAGACAGCCAATAACGACATTCATTTAATTTTTAGTATATTTATTTAGTCTTCTGTCGAGCAGGTTGATTATTGACAATACAGTCAATTCTGAGCTTCATTAGGTTAATTTTTTTAACCTTAAATTGTAATTTTTTTTTCTTTTTTTAACAGCTACAATTGAGTAGCATAAATTATGTTCAAACACACAATAAACAATAAATTTACTTTAAAATGATTACTATCATTTTATGAGTGTTATATTCTAGTTTATTTGTGTGGTATAGTCTCTCCCTCTATGTCCCAATGTATTTGAAAAAGGGAGAAAATTAATAAAAATAGAAAATAGAAAAAATTGATTAATTTACAATCAAATATTTTTCTTTTACAAGCAAGAGAAGCAGGGAGAAGCACATTCATATCGCCTAATATCAAAGATTTTTTATGTTAATATTTTTTTACTATATAGAACAGTAAACTAGTTTCCGTCTAAAGCAGTGATAAGTTCATGATTTATAATTTATGGAATACTATGGTTATTGGTCATAAGTTTAAAAAATAATAGTCACTACATTTTTGCCAACGTTTCGGAATTTATTTAAGGCTGCCTACAACACACAGAAAGAAAAGTAAAATTTGATCGACGTTTATAGAATTATGATAACTGTCATAAATTAACATTCATGAAATGCACAATTACAATACAACAGTGTAATAAGTATTTTTATAAATGTATGAACAATAATATAATGATAGATAAAATAAAATAATCGTATGGCCTATTGAGCGCAAAATTAGAACAAATTAAAAAAAACCTACTTCAAAGGAAACCCAGTCACAGCCCTTGTATATCTTATATTGGAACTTCCTCGTCAAGTTACTCACTTACTAACGATTCAATGTGAATCACATTCTGTACTTACCAAACCGAGGGTGGAGTCATAGATGGCGCCAATGTCGACCAAGAGCTTCCTGAAGTAGCGATGAGGCACACCGATAAGGGATGTTCCCGTGTCGGCGATTGCGGTGCAAAGATCTTCACCGCAGTCCACCTTACCCTTCGAGCCGTTCCCGACAGATACGCTGCAACAATAGTCGTACGCTTTGCTACATATCATCAGGGTATAAGTGTGCTTTATTGATTAGCGAAATGGCACTAGGTATTAGTGGCAATTATTTGACACTCGGTGCATTTTTATATGGCCGTAAGGGGTAATAAGGAGGTAGGATCAGGGGCGTCAGGGTAACTCATATAATCCGTTGGGGTCTCGCAATCCTGGCACATCCGGGTATAAATAAAAGCTTGTCCTGAGCCATGGATGTTTAGAATGGGAGAGCAACCTGTCGATAGCCCGTCCCTTCATAACCCTAAGTGGTTGAATGAGATAGCCTCTCATTCAACCACTCAGAAAAAAAAAAATAGTTGGCATTAGCGCGAGTTTAAAATGATATAAAAAATTATTAACGGTTGAGTTGTCGCAATAATTAGTTTAATTTAAAAAAATCAAATTGCAAAATGCTAAAATAAATATTCAAGATCTAAATAACCTAAAGGGTTATTATCACTACCAATGAATATAGAACTATAATAACTTCTATTATCCGTCTTCATTGCAGAAACAAATGAAGACGGATAATAGAAGGTATGATAATTCAACATCTACTTTGTATTTAAAAAAAAATTAACCATTAAGGTTGGAATGATCTAAAATACAAATTTTAAAACGAACGAAATATTTAGTAACTGCTAACACGATGTATAAGGATTCGCTTAGTTTATAGTACATATATTTTTTTAAAGAAAAAAAATCATCAGGAAGGTGGCAAGTTCATAAATAACAATTAGAAGTAGAGTAGAATTCAACTAAATATAGTTTATTAAGGAAATGTAAATAAATTTTAATCATGTGCCATTTATACAACTATAACTAATGCTCTTATAAACCAACAATAATTAACAACATTACTTCTAATGTATAATATATATCTTAGAAAATCTAAATAATATATATTGTTAAAATTAGAGAAGCAAGTGGCGTGTGGACCTTTACGGGAAGGGGGCAATTAGAGGTTGGTACCTGCTTCCTTTGTCTTGGGAAAGAAAGAAGTGTTACTTAGAAATCTTTACAGTTCCTAGGCCTGTCCCGTCACTTCCACGAAGTTATAAAATCAGCTCGTGACCTCTCAAGTCAGTGATAAGTTAGTCTCCGTCTTGCTGGATTCAGTGTCTGATCGCGTGCCGCAGAACGCTGGGCTGATCGTGGGCTTTGCAGTGCCGGTAACAGCGAAGTGATAAGTGACAGTGATTAACAAGGTAACTTGTGGCCTTTTTGTAAAAAAGCATGTTTAATTTATTTGTACATATTAATTAATTTATTAACTGTAAGTAATTTTCTATTTCTATTTATTTATTAGTAGTTAAAGGCAGTAGTTGCAGTAGGTTACGTTTTAATTAGCAAATATAATTATTTTTTTATAAGAAATTAACTTATATTTATCACTGTTCATTGATTATTATTGAAACTTAGCTCATAAAAATATACTGGTAGTGGTATTGTGAGTTATAAAGACAGAATCAGATATTCTCCCAAATTAATTTCCAAAAATTTTTTAAGAACTAATAAACCTAATCATTTTATGGGGGCCTACGCTGGCGCTACAGGTGGTAGTTATTAAATAATTAAGTAGACATTGTGTCATTCTAAGTTAGAAGGTGATTTGTTACACAAAGCCATTGACTGCAGTCAAACCTAATCTTTTGTAAGGAGCACTACACTTACAAGAAGTTGTGTTAGTTGATGAAGATGGAAATATTTATCAAACATTTCAATATAATTATTATAAGGAATTCCAATATACAAAACAACTCAAGAACTGTCAAACATATATATTTTTCTACATGGTCTACACTATCTAAGTAAAATAAGTTTATGGTACTGCGGAGAACTAGACATTGTATTTATCAGAATCGAAACACACTGAGAGAACTATGATTCATAGGCCCTTTATGGAAGTCGACACTAGCGCTGCACCTTGTATCGGCAGTTCCCCCAATGTATGATGGCAGATTACAGTCTGCTTCCTTTATTGAGAAGGTGTTTTCAAGAACATTAACACAGGATAATGTCGGATTAGATGGGCTATTGACCCTCGCCCTTAATTACTTAGTTAATTCCGACTTAACTGTCCCATTAAGCTGAAACAAAAGTTCTATGGAAACTTAGTCGAGAAGACTTGAATCAGTAAGTGCTGGAACGTAAAGCAGTGACTCGTGTCTGGAGAAGAGCATGCTGAACTTGATCTCTGATCTCCTGGAAAGTTCCAGGTGTTTGAGGACAGAACCTCGTCATTANTTCTAGAATATAAATACTGTCCTACTTCTGAGCTCTTATCACTAAACTATTTTAGTGTGATTGTGATCTGGATTATCACTGGTGTTGGCTGTAACAGTTACTTTCCATATGTCAGACTCGTTTTAGAGTCCCCCATATGTGTAGAGGTTAGAAATGAAAAATGTCCCATTTAGAAGGTTTTTGAAATGCCTAGATACGAAATGTAATAGTACAGCTGGCCAATTATATTTGAGTCATATTACCTTCACTGGAGTAAGCTTAAAATTCCATATAAGGACCTCCTGGTCATTATATCCCCCCACTTTTAAAACTAAAATTCTCTTAGTACTATAATAATAAATAAATTCTACAACATTAGAAATTTTTCTAAACAAAAAACTGTGCTATTTTTTGAATGTATATTGTTAAAATTTGAATTAAAAACAATTTTAAAATATAAATGATTACTCTCATAAGAATAAACTATCATTCCTAATAATCACCATTGCACTCCATGAGTGAACTATTTAGTTCAAGTGTTTAGTACTTACTAATCAAACTCAAATTGCCAGTAGCCCCTGGTAGTGACTGGGATAGGCTTTGCTGAATCCGGATTGAAGTACTTCTCATCAGCACCGCCGAAAACTATTTCTCCGCCTTCCTCGGAACTCGAATCTCTGAAAGCGAGATCAATATTTGATTAAATCTAGTTGCTTATTAAACATAAACTAATCAATTAGTAGAAACTTTGTTGGGGTTCGGTCAAGGTTGGTTAAAAAAAATACAACTTAAAATTAAAGTGTAGATTTATTATCTGCCGATATTTCAGCCTACCTTTTAAGCCATCTTCATGTCTATCGGCGAGAGGAGACGTTTTGACATCTGGATCAAATCTTCATGATTCTCTGATTCATGACAAGGAACCATGAACATTTGATCTAGGTGACACGACGTCTTCCCACGCCTTCATGATAGCCCTGACATATCGTTACAATGTAAGCCGATATGTCGGAAGATAATAAAAAATACATTTTTTTTTTAATTTACTGTTATACTGTGGTGACACACAACTTTTCACCACAGTATAACAGACGAAACTAAACAGGCAGGTCTAGACTAGAATGTGCCCAACCCACATAGAAACCGAACGTGACGCGATAGAAGAAAACTAAAAACAGTTTTGAAACTTGCATGCTTAATTCAATATAAAACAGCTAAAAAATCTATTTCAACAGAAATTGAGTTTCAAATTGTTCCCCAGTGTTATATTTCAAATGCTAAATTTTACTGATAGAGATTTTCTCTAACTTTAAATATAACAATCTTAAGTATACTACAACACGTTTTTGAATAAAATATGTGCTTGTAACATATATTATGTTATAGTGTTGTAAAACAGTGCTGGTAATAATTGAATTTAGTATGCAGGAGAAATATAAAAAATATAGACAACAAAAATTACACCTTCAAATATTTATAAACAAAATACAGTTGACACTCTCCCACAATCCATACAACCACAAGAAGGTAAGGAAATAAAAATCAAATTACTCTAGAATTAAAGGAAGAAATATGTATAAAAGTTTGTATTATAATAATAAATAAAATGAATGAAATATATCATTTTCTGATAAAAGTTTAAATGCACAATAAATTTGAAGAAATTGAGCAGAACAAAGAAATATTAATTTTTTTTCAACTTAAGAAATTTATTTAAAATGAGATAAACTTCATGAATTTTGAGTTAAAGTAAGCTGAAACGTTATAATGAATTTCACAACAAATTTTTTTCTTTTACTATTATAGTCTTCCAACTCCCACCCCTACAACACTCTCCGTCGTCTCAAACGAAGAACCTCCTGGGGACATGGTCTGTAAATAATTCGAGAGTGGTCTCATTGGTCACCTTCTCTCCTCATGTGACTGACATTGAATGTCAGTTTTACTTCATTGTGATCAAATTACAAAATGTTTTTTTTGAATGTAATAAATAAATAAAAGTTTAATTATAATACTGTTTATAGTTCGTGGCATTTCTATGTTTTCTTTACAGGAGCTTTGGAAGCCTAAATTTCCGTGCCTAATACCATGAAGTATGGCCTACAATGTTGAATAGTGTAGAAAGAAACAATCTCCTAAATACAGAAACATATGTGGAAATCCCCAAATCCCAGGGAGTCCTTCGAAAACCCCACACGTCTCTCTCAGGCCACAAAGAGAGCTTAGGATGGATGTGCCGACTAAGTGGTTTCAAGTCAGCTAAGGAAGCTTCGCCATACTAATAACTTGCAGAGCTTATCACACTTAAGGTAAAACCAATAGGCCTGGCATTGGTAATGAATAATTTTCACTCATTTCACATCTCCATAAAAAGTTGACCTCATAAAAATCATCGATCAATATTGAATAGAATAGAAAAGGAATATATCTTGGTTGACAAATAATTGACACGCTTAATCTGGAATATAAAGATCAATTATGTAAATTCGGAAGTTACGCATGAAATGAATACTGGTATGTGTTAGTCTTCATATTTTTTAATAAACAATCCAATCTTGAGGATCGCACACGTTGTTCACACCTTATCAAAATAGGTAAATACTTTACGAAGTTAATATAAATTCGTTGATTAGTTTTTTTTTTTTGTTTTTTTTAATTTATGGTGTTGGCCTCCCTCTCAACCATATTGGGTCATGGAGGGAGGAACGGGTTTCCACCCCATTCTAAACACCCATAGCTCAAGACAATCTTTTATTTGTAAATAAAAGATTAACCTGGGTGGGATTCGAACCCGACGCGCCATAATTAGGAGACCCGGACGGACCCCCTCAGCTACCCTGGCGCCCCTGATTATCAATCGAGAATCTGTCGATAGAGATCGATCAAGATATTACCTCTACCTGAGATAGATAAAACAAAACGTCCATCCCACAATATCTGCTTAAGCTAAACAGTTTTCCCTTATTTCCGAGGGCGGCGGTCAAAATTGTTGTTATAAGAGTTAATGACTAATTTTATACATTATTTATTTTATGTGAATATATTGTCATCAGTACATAGATAGATGAGTTGATGTTGCGGAGGCAGCCGCTAGGCTGGCCCTAAAAGACGAGGTACGACTTTAAACTCTACAGTTTTTAAATTTTTAATAATCTCTTTTGTAATTTTTTTTAGAACAATACATTTTACCAAGATATTGAGTATTATTATGAGTAAATTTAGTTTATCTTTCGCCTGAACCCATTTTAGCTGTCAAAAAATATAAAATTGGGACATTGAAAGCGAGGCTGTGTACAAATAAAGTAAATAGTCCGACAAAACAGAAGAAGTGAGCTAGGGGCGGAGTGCAGAGCATATGCATCCCCGTGTCGCCATTTCAAGTATTTGAAGTACTTGTGAAATATATGTCCTCTGTAAGTCCATCATTCTTCTTGGAGCTGGTAAGTAATTTTTTTTAAATTTTAATACTGATGAACAAACAGGGAGCAAACTGAAAATGAAAGAGCTCATTTTAACTATTCGTTAGAAAGATTAATTTAAAATTAAGTGTAGAAATGGAAGAGTAGAGATATATTAAAAAAGTAAAAAAAAGCCTGTTCCGTTTCTCTAATTAAATTAAAAAAAAAAAAACATTTTTTAAGCAAAATATTTCAGATTAAGTATTTAAATAGTACATTTAGTAACTCATTCGGTGTACTTTTTTTTGTATTACTTTGGTAACATTTGGTAGGTAATAAGGTCAAATTAGTGAATGAATAAAAGTCTGGAAGAGCGAGAACAGCATAAAGAACACATACGGAGTCTCAAATTGACAATTCCATATCGTATGTTCCCCTCTGGGCTTATATTCTAGCGGCATATAATTAATAAATGGTATATAATTTATTATCATACACTTCCGCACTCCCTTGAAATGTCATCAGTGGAACATAGCTTAAAATCGATTTCACATTAATAGTCTGAATTTAAAAATCCTAAAAGATTCATCAAACATTTTTCAAGATTCGCATGCAGGCCTTGTGGTCGGCTAATTTTTCATTTCGCGAAATTGTCAAATATGGTTTCTTTATTTGTAAAAATACTTTAATACTACACACACGCATACGCACATGCACAAACATAAGAAGAATATATATATATATATATTACACACACACACACACACACAAAGGTTTACATATAGCGTATGTGTGTGTGTAAAACATTTCTCGCCTCTCCTCCTTATGCTTTAACAAATTAGAAAATAATGGTTGAAATAAATAAATCAGGATTCGCCTTTTACCCACAAAGTCTGTACAAATTTTGTTATAAATATAATGTACTTTGAAAGGGAACATTTGAAGTGTAATATTGAGAGCATCTTCATAAATCTGATAGTTTTTTTTTCTTTTTATAACCTTTATTTACATATTACATTCTGTTAAAAATAAATAAATTTTTTTAAAAATTTGATAACAATGAATCATATAAAAAAAAATGACATTAAAGAAAGTTACATGAGGAGAGGAGGTGACCAGTGACACAACTCTCAAATTATTTACAGACTATGTCTCCAAGAGGTCACGGGGCCATCTTCATTTGAGACGACGGGGAGGGTTGTAGGGGTTGGAGTTGGAAGATAAGGCCTGTGCTAATGGTTTAGGATGGAATAGCAGTTTACTTTGGATAAGGCTGAAGCATGAAGAAATTAGATAACTGAAGAGTTTTTGTCTTTTAATTTTAGTATATTCGCCCATTGTAAGTCGTGAGTCAAGATGGAACTCAGGGTAACGAACGGAATTTAAATGTGGTAAAGGAATATTGTTAAATTTCAAAATATCAGGGAAGTCTTTCTGCCGCGGTTGGAAATAAACTTGAACGCATTTTGCTTCATTTTTTTTTATTCTCCATTTGCCACACCATTGTTTGATTTTTTCGAGGTGATCTTGAAGGTTTTTGTAAGCAGTTTTAGGATCGGGATGGGAGGATAGGATAGCTTTGTCGTCCGCAAATAGAGGTAAGATGGTACTTGGATGGGTAGGGATGTCAGCAGTGTACAGGATGAATAGGATAGGTCCAAGCAAAATCTGATAGTATTAAATTTTTCTAGTTTCCTGGGAAGAGAATTATATTCATTCCAAACATATTTCTGCCGTTAAAGTCTTAATATTATATTAATAATCTGCCTTTTTCTCATCTACCATGACTTATAAGCAGTTTCTCTCTTACTTTATACAGTAAATTTCACATATTTAAACTTGTACTATTTATTGGCTTATCGCTTCATAGCTCATAGGCAGTATTAGACAGATCTTTCTCCAATATAAGATCAATATTTGTACAAAATTACCATAAAATCTTTAGAATTTGACGAAGAGACATAGTGAATCTATCGACAAAACCACCATGTTTTGAAGTGAATTGTTCACTGATTAGTCTCCTAACTAGATAGTAACTCACCTTCTGAGGTAGAAGGACACGATAGGCTTGGGTATGACGCCTTCGGAGACATAGTGAATCTATCGTCAATACCACCATGTTTTGAAGTGAACAGTTCACTGATTAGTCTCCTAACTAGATAGTAACTCACCTCCTGAGGTAAAAGGACACGATAGGCTTGGGTATGACGCCTTCGGAGACATAGTGAATCTATCGTCAATACCACCATGTTTTGAAGTGAACAGTTCCCTGATCAGTCTCCTAACTAGATAGTAACTCACCTCCTGAGGTAGAAGGACACGATAGGCTTGGGTATGACGCCTTCGGAGACATAGTGANCTATCTCTAAAAAATATATAGCACAGTCGTTCTGTTATATGACTACATATAAGTAGGACTCTTGCTAAAAGCCAGTACCAGACAGTCAGCTACCTTGATGCAGTATTCGCAATGCTTAGCTGGCCATATTGGCAAGAGAGGGGATTCCAGTGGTCTCGGGAAGGGTGGCTTGAGCCCCTGGTCTCTCTTACAAACTCAAAATTCTATTTTTATAAACAAATTCCCCATAACCCTACAAAATACTAGTCAAAGTACGTCAGCCAGTAAAACTCAAATGACTAAGATCGAATGGTATAATGCCAAGCTTACGATTGATCGTCGAATCTCTTTCACTAGGCTTGAGAAATTAATAAAGCATATAGGGAAAGTCTTTTATTTATTACTTAAGAAGGAACTATATAAAGAAAAAAAAATTTTAATATTGATTTTTTTTCTATTGCTCTATTGTATTGGTAAATACAAACGAAACAATTTTAGCCATTTTTAAAAAGAATAATCTATTTATTTTTGTTAAAAAAAGAAAAAATTAATAAGATCGTTAATTGGAAATGGATAGAGAATATGAGCTACTGGAGTAATTTAAATATTTTCGTAGAATATCTAGGTTGATATTCTCTGATCGCAAGCTACCGAGCATGTGTGGTGAAAATATTACTGAAGAAGTATAATCAATATTTATCTATTGCCGAGAAGATATTTTACTAATTTGTTACAGTTTATAAATTTTCTCATATGTCCTTCAAAGATATCCTTTAGAGCTTTAAAACTAGCATTAAATATGAGTTATAAATTAAAAAATTTAAAGAGAATAACTTTATTGTGTACTATTAGATAATTTTAGTTGGGGTTCAGTCAAGGTAGATCCAAAAAAAAAAAATACAAATTTAAAAGAAGGTTATATTTTAAAAAGATTATCTCCCAACGTTTTGGCCTACATTGTAAGCCATCTTCAGGGCTGCCTATCACGAAGACGAGGAAAAACATCCTGTCCATAAGTTCACATTTCCATGACCTGTTTATTGTGTACTGTCATATAAAACATATGACTTAACCTATACAGTTAGTTTGTTATTGTTCTCCTTAAAAACATATGACTTAACCTATACAGTTAGTTTGTTATAGTTCCTCAAAAAGAAACGCGTTATTTGAATTGTGCTTGTATTAATGTCTCATAAAGCCTTAATTCAGAAGATTAATCTATTGCATGTACACCACAAGTGAGAGGCAAGTCATATAGCAAGTCTTATATGAAGCACTCGAAATAACAAAGAGATATGACTGAATAGAGTACTTACGGTCAAGGTGTCTTTTCCAACATTCCCATCTACTTCTCCTGTTCCGTAACTGATCGAGACACTTTTACCTAAATCCTGAAAGGTCGATGACATTCCTCCCTTGAAACTGCTATGTTTCCCTAAACATGAAATATATTAAATATTAAAATACTGAAAATGAAACATTGAGTGGCTGGAGCGCTCATTATATGGTGACCGAGCTCCGAGGATTGAATCATTGATTCTGAAATTCATTTTGATTTAGATTGGATTCAAGTCACATCAAATATATGTTTATGGTATATTGTATGTACTTAGTAGAGGTAAGAGTCGCTGAGTACCATACTTACAACATGCATAGCTGAACCAACATCTGTTTGACGGCACCCAGAGGTCGGAAGAGCCTGTATCGAAAACAACCTGGAAGCTTTGAGGGGGTGTGCCTAAACTTATTTCTCCATAGTATTCCATCTGAAAATTGTAATAATTAGGACTTATACATTGCCAATTACAATTTTAGTACAGAATTTTAAATTAAAATACCGTTAACAGTAATATTTTGCTAGATTATGAAAAATAAGACTTCACAATAGTGTCAATAAACCTAAAGAAATGTGAATAATAATAATAATAAATTTACTTTAGTCTTAATAAAATACAGGAAATAGTTTTGCTGATTTTTTAGAGTAGATCAGTTAAGACAGTTTTTTTTGGGGGCGCCAGGCTAGCTCAGGGGATCCGTACGTGTCTCGCAATCCTGACGCCCAGGTCAATCTTTTATTTATAATATAGAAGCTTGTCCTGAGCCATGGGTGTTTAAAAAGGGGTGGCAACCTTTAAGTAGCCCCTCCCTCCAATGACCCTAAGTGGTTGCAAGGGAGGCTAACACAGCAAANCATACATCTTGGGGTATGCTCTAGCAGTACATACTGAGTACCACCCAGGAAGAGTGAGCTGATACAGAAGTTGACGATACCCTCAAAAGGGGACGACGGATATTGAATCAAGCGACAACCAGCCGTTATGCAGAAGATGGTGATTCCCTTAGACTACTCGTTGACAAAGCAGTGAAGCCGGGTACAGAAATTGGTGACACTGCCAGAAGCAGTGAAAATGAGTAATCCTGCACTATAGTGTTCTATGATACAGAAAGTGAAGACACGCTCTGCGGCAGAAGTACCTATGCTAATAGTAACTATGAACCCGTAGATTATTGAACAGAAGATTATGATATCCTCAGAGAGATAAGTACGAGTTCTTCTCCTGATAACATTGAGTCCTGTTATAATGAGCTTAGATTCAGAAATTGGCGAAATCATCAGTGGCATTAGTACAAGATAATTATGCATCTTGGAACAGTAAGCTCATATACAGACGTAGGTGATGTGATAACCATTTATTAAGACGCTGTGAGCTATGTTACAGGTGCTGGTACCCTCAATAAGTGTAGCACGAGCTAACCAGAAGTTAGTGCTTCCCTCAGATTTAGTTATACTCAATGGGTAGTGACAAATTTATATTGAAGCTTGCTACCGCGAGTTAAGAAGCACAAGTTGGAGACATCCTCCCAGAGAGTTATAAAGTTAAGCACCTTTCTACAGTTGTTGTAAAAATTGGTACTCTATCAGAAGCAGTTGTACTCTATTATGATGCATTTTCTGCATTAAGTGAAAATGCAGATAGTAGGGGTACTCTTAGAAAGGGTAGTAATTGTGAGCTCCGTAACAGCTGGAGATACCCCCTTAAAGGGTGTATTACGGATATTTTTGTCACAATGATGTGACTGTCAGCTATGATACAGAAGTTAGCTATACCCTCAGCTCGTGCAAATTGCACCTTGGTAATCTAACTACAGTGAGCTCTGACAGAGGCGGTCATACCCTCAACTTCAAGATTATAAGATCATACCAAATAGCACCTGAGATTGCGCAGTCGAAAATATTTGTAGAAAAAATAATTATGGACCAGCCATACTCCATATCAGAGCAAACCTAGTGATCCCATAATTATATCCCCAGTGTGATCATAATTATGGATAGAGCCATACTCTTTATCAGATCATCCTCAGGCCAACGAATACCTATTGACTAGTATATACTAGTCTGCCAGCGATAAATATTGACTAGTTTATTAATAAAGTGAAATTATATAGTAGAACAACTAATTTATAGGAATAAATGATTTCTTGAAAGAAAGGAGTTATTTCATTTATTGTCAGACTCAAAGTATTAAAGATGATAGGGCATATTCAAATTCAAACA
>KZ809897.1:16096-31020 GCA_000696205.2 Oncopeltus fasciatus
AAAAATGTAGATTGAGAAATATATTTTTTTTATTATTAAGTTATTATTGATTTGTTTCTTGAAAATCTTTATAAAATGCTAAACTCCTACAGACGGTCATGTTATTTATTTTGTTTTATCTTTTTTGTTTTTTATACTTTATATATATTATTGTTGTTTTTCTCTATAACTACTATTACTTTATAATCTCTTAATATTATCATTAGTTTTTCTGTATTTTTTCTTTAAGATTTCACCAACTCAAACTCCACTATAATCATTTTCCCTTGCAATCTGTTTAATTTATAATTCTAATGACCCTTTAGTAGATTTCTCATAAGGATATCAAGCTATGCTCGTAACTCGACGTGACTTTTGAAAAATTTCAACTAATCACGGATCCTATCTCGGAAAAGCTAATGTATGTGTGTGTATGACTTTATATTTAAAATATAGAAACTAAATTTAATATTTAGGTAGTAAAATCTTGAAATGATTGACTTTTGGTTGAAATCGAATGAGAGAAATCGGTGACAAAAATATATAATATATATTCGGTATTATTCTAGTTCAAACAAGTTCTTGGGTCATAATATTTGCTAAATTTAATTTTCCAACGTTTACGCTTTATAACATTTGTATGAAGTTTCATACAAATTTTATATGTAATATATATTATATGTCGTACTTATGACATATTAGCTCTTCCTCACTCTTCCTTCCCTTCCATTCTTGAGCAAACTTGAGTGTGTCGTATCATTTACACTCACTTTTCTCTCCGATTTGTCAGTTAAATTTTCTCATTTACACTTTTTTATGTACTTTGAAATGAAAACTAGCTCTTGCATTACGGATTTATTATTAAAAAAATACAGCCTCAGTCCCAGTTAAATTGTCATTTAATTTTTGACCTATCGCCTTCAATCAAAAAATGTTTAGTTTTAAACATTTTTTTCCTTAATGGCAATAATTACTATAATAATATGAATCAAGATTTTAGACTTCCTCTAACTTTCTCTAGACTCACTCTTCTTCCCTCTGCTCCATTGTAGCTAAGAACTCATCCAAGGTATTCGAAAAAGTAGCCTAAGTCCAATTTTGGTTTCATTTTTTTTAAAATTTCGGTTCGTTTCAGGGACACCTTACGTATCAACCAGAGTTTCACTAGTTTTTGATACTAAATTTTTCGTAGGGGATGATTCATTTGTCATGAAGTCAATAACTGCCGTCATTACTGGAATTACAATACAGCGGTTTATCGATCCCAAAGCTTTTGGAAAGGATCTTATATTCAGATATAACTTTCTCTTTTCTTTTTTTTTGTTTCTAAATGACAAATGCGACTCGGAAAACAATAGTATCTGTGACAGATGTTCCAATAAAGCCGATATCGATCTTCTCCAGGAGTCACGTAAGGGGGCGGCGGATGGAAAAGTGCGAACGAAAGAGAAACGTTGCTTTCCAAATGGCTTTACCATTCCTCGTCCCGTGTGGCTGTCCATACCGAGGACGGGGTGAGAGTGAACCCCACCTTGGCAATGGTGGAGGCCCTGGACAGATGCCAGTCGCAACAGTTTCACTGGCATTCCGAACAGCTCTCGCCATTAGAATCGTGGAGAACTTACCAAAACTTCTACCTAAACTGAAACAAGGAACATCAATTCCGTCACGAGCTGATTGCGTCTACCCCCATTGTTTTCCTACCAGAATTCTAAAAACAAACATAAAAGTAAAGTGGTTATGTAACCCAAACATCTACATATGGTATAATACTTATGAGCAAATCAGCTGGATTCTTTTATAACTCAGGATAAGCTAGAGTCTTGTATATAAGCAGACACAAATGAGGAATTACAGCTAGCTAATGAGAGGCTTTTGTGTCATCATTTGATTCATCTTCAATCAGCACAGTTTGCAAATTTTCAAAGACTGTCATTTCTAAATATATGATATTGTGAACCTTATACTTCTCGTAATGTTTTAGATATGCTGAATGACGATATACATCTGGAAATAACCTCACTGAACAGGATTAATTTTCCTCCTACTTTAGAAAGATCAGCCAAGTTCGTTTCATGGTCATTAGACTAATTCCTCAAGTGACAGATGTTCCTTTTGATCTATGAAAGCAAATGTTATAGGTCTTCTTTTTTTTCCAGTCGTCTTTCCACTAGCGTGAATTCTTCCCCCTAATTCTGCATTTGGCGGCCAAAATGGCTTGCAGATACCTTCTCTAATTTACCTTCGATGGAGAATAAGTACATCCTTATCCCTTCCCCTGGACCTAAATGACCTGTTGCGGGACTGATATTCCGGCAATTTGGTCACTAACTTGGTGACCTTAATGAAAGTAATGAAAGTATATGCTATTCACTTATGACCAAGTTCGCGATGCTAATTAATATCAAGTAAATTCATCGTCAAAAAAATTCAATATTTCATCCACTCTTAAGATATCCAATTTTGACCTTCNTATCGAGTAAATGAATCGTAAAAAAATTCTATGCTTTATCCACTCTTAAGATATCCAATTTTGACCCAGTCAGACATATTTTTACTATTTTGGCTGTAGCAATCAATTCTGTAGATATACCATATATATAGACCATTAATGGATATTAGTGAGGTCTGCAGGAAGCAGTTGAGATACAATACATTCACAAGTACTGGCGAATATATACATTTTTTTACATTAAATTTATTGCGATAGAAAAAAAAAATGCGAAAACCTCAATATAAAATTTCTGACAATTCTTAAAGTTAAATTATTTAATTTAATAAAATTATAAATAATTTAAGGGCTGATATTGAGGTTACTGCNGCTGTTGCAAAAAAAAAATTTTTCTTTTAAACCTTAGATTTCAGTTATAATTGTAACCTGAGATTACTTAATAAATACTTCTCACAGTTTAATTTTTTATTTAAAATAACTTTCATGAATTTTTGCCTCGAATAATACAAAATCACCGCTTCGAGAGAATTATAAAATAACATGCCATCTATTATCCTAAAATAAAATTAATGAGTCTAATGTTGCCTGACGCTGTTTACGGAGAATATTGGTTTGAGCGTAACCTTATTTCAATAAATAACTGTCGTTTTCTTCATTTATTATCAAACTTTTTTTCTTACAGTTATCGTTAAATTTTCTCATAAAACTTATGAACTATTCATATTCCATCCATAGTCAAAAGATATTTATAATTTTGATTAATTTCAATTTTAATTATACTTGTCTGTGTTTAGCTATGTAAATTCATTTAAATCTTTTTAACTCATAAAAGTAATTTTGTGTACAAGTCCTGTTGCCTGAAACATTTACTTAATTTAAGATCGATTCCCGGCTGTCGTAGTAAGATTTTTTTTTCTGGTTCCCTATGAATATCTTGCAGATAATTTAGTGTGGGATCTCGTACAACAATTAATTCATTATTCAAAAAGAAACATCTGGTAGAACGAGAGTCTAATAAATAGCTGAAAGTGTTAGCTCCCTCGAGTATAAGACGACATATTCCTCTTACTTGGGGGTTAGACTCGGAGTAAAGTGCGGGGAGTTGGAGGGTTTAATGAAGCTATCTCGGTGGTCAGCTCGTCTACTCGGAAAGCAGGAGACCCGGATTCGATTCCCGGCCGTTGTTGTAAGATTTTTTCTGGCTCCCTGTGCACTTTTTGTAGATATGTTAGCGTGGGATTACATACCATAATTAATTCATTATTTACTTACTTTAAGTTTGTTACAGATTGAGCGAGGGCCGTTTATCGATTACTCATAACCTCCCCTAATGCGATAGTTATAAATTCTGAAGATGATTAGAATAGTTTCTTTTTATCACGATTTTCCTTTACCTTTCTCATTTTTTCATGATATTCTCCCATATTGGTGAAGTCACCAATCAAAAATCTCAATGAGAAAATCTAAAGAAATATGGTAAACAGTTTCTCTTTCCTCAAAGGATACATTCATCATCCCTAATAATATTTCCCACCCCTCTCCTTCTTATCTTATACGGATTCTCCTTATTTGTCTATTATTTCGCTTCCTTTTTCAACACCAGCTGTCCAGAGATACCCTTAGTTCTGAATAATTACTAGTGCTTTGCATAAAAAGTTCGTCACATAAAACCAATGTAATCTAAGCAGACTTTCCACCTTTCATTATATATTGATATAAATAAAGAGTAAATAAGGATATATAATTTAAAAATCGGAGAGAACTACGACTATAAAAAAAATTGGCCACTTAAGTTGGTCCTAGAAGAGCCGAAGAAATAGCTTTACATTTTACGTTTATTAAACTTTCTTTAACTTCTACTTAACTAAAAAAAAAAAAGAAGATATTACGTTTATAAATTTTTTTTTCCCCCTTAACCTCTTCTTTTTCTCATTAGTTTTCANCGAATTTATTTCTTAAATATCTTTCTTGGCACATGTTTTTCTAAAATATTTGATATAAATTCTGTTTCTGTATTTGTTTTAAAACTCTAATTATAACGAAAATACTTAGATTTAAATTTTTGTTTTTCTCTAACCCCCCCTTTCACCTCAACGTCCTCAGCAATTATCGAAATTGTTCAAAGGTTTGAAAAATGAAGCTTAAATAGTTTACTTATTTTAAAAAGTGCGGAGAGACAAAAATGTTAAATTTTTAACGTACCATATTTTTAGCTTCTCCAAAAATGTTTTAAGCCGAAAAAGTGATGGAAAAACGCGAATAGCTCGTTTTCCCAACGGAAAAGTTACTATTAAATAGTATTAATTAATGATAAAGTGATTAGCTAATTTGCCTTCAAATATTTAATCAATCCAAAGGGGTCAAACCAACGGGGTCCTGAATCAAACCAAAAGGTTCTTAAATCTTTTGAAAAGGAATAATTTTAATTTCACAATTTATTATTAGTTGATTCATATCTTAGTAAAGCTTTTCGATCCTCTTCAGCTGTATTCAGGTAGTTTTTAATCCTTTGTGCATAACTGCATAACTGCCTGGATATAGGATGTCCCAATTCACCTGCATACTTTGTAGGTAATTGATTCCATACTTTTTCACACAGGTCAGTGAAGGGTCCAAGGTTCAATGTTCACAAATCAAATAAGTTTTTTCTTTCCTTCTGTGCTTCTGCTTAAAATGACCCAAATGATTCCTGGAATGCTTCCAAGGAATACCTAGCCCTAATTGATTATCGTTCTTCATTGAATGGGAAAAAAATTAGGTAGCCAGAACGGTGTACTGACGTGTAGTACTGACGTGTACAGAAGGCGTGTAGCCTTCTTTAGTGTGCCGTAGAGTCAAGAATAAATACTTCCTTAAAATGTATTTCCCCTTTGGGACTATCTGACCTGTTGGGAAATAATGATATTTTGGGTAGGTATCATTCATTTACTTTTTTCTCCTCTTTTTAAGACACTTTCTTCTGACATATCTTTACTCAACGAACTATCAAGACTATTTAGCGGCAGATAATAATGTATATTTTTATTTTTACTTTTTCTTAGTATAATCTGAATTTTTTTTCAACCTATTAAACCCATTCGCCTGGCTGTATTTTTACCTCTTATTTTTCTAAAGATTTTTAAAAATTAAGTATTTTAGATTAACCTTTTTATTTAAACTTTTAACGATCCAGACATTATTCCAGAAATATAGCCACTTATTGGTTCTTCCATTATATAGACCAACGAACACTCAGTTATTTTGATCTACCATCAAGACATTTTTGTGATAGTTCTAGCCATTATGTGGTGAAAGTCATAAGGGAATTAGTCAAAAGATTCATTTATTTTTTAATATACATTTTTTAAAGATTGATTTTAGAGGCTGAAAAGAGGAATAAAATAATCCTTATATCTGATTTTCTTGGGATTAAATATTCCACTAATTTTATCATATTTACTATTATTATTACTACTAGTTTAATTACTCTAATCAATTATTTTGTGTTGTCCTTCTGATAAAAAATAATTTTAATAGCGAAGGATGTTTCTTGAATTTATAGTCGTAGGTATCCTACATGAAGTTGTAGGATACTCAACATGTATTACTCACAAGTATTGTTGGCAATTTAGAAATCCCTTTACTCACCTTCTTTAAAGTTCCTTGCTTTCTTCACTTGACCGAAGGAAAATATAGCGATTTGTGTGTAATTCAAATTTTCAACTTTGAATGTATTTTGAGGTCCCCCGAATCAAATCAATATATAATAAGTACAATTTTTTGGGAATGTATTTACGGGTGTAAAGATGGACAACAAAATCACAATCAGTTTGGTATTTATTTTCGAAGATGCAGCTCATTTTTGAATTAAATTAAAATTTTTAATTCATTAATGAATTTATTCTGACGTACCAGAATGAAGTAAATTTCTGCTTTGGTAAAAAATATGATCAACTAAAGTTAAAACTCTATCGATTGCTATATTCATATCTGAGGAGACATTGATTTTAATTGTTACAGTTGTTATCAATTATATAGAAAATTTATACTCCTTGATGATATTTCATATTATAAACTTGATTTAGGAATAATAGTTTTCTGTTTAATGTTCCAATTATATCATATAAATAACAATGTGATATATATTTTCCAGAAATGGTAATGTCACATGTATGTTTGTTGTTCAAAATTAAGAATTATTACACTGAGGAACTGGGATCTTAAAATACTATCAGCCATTCAAACAAGATATTTTAAAGCAATTTTATTTAAAAAGCTCCTATATTACAGATCTATCTTTGGTAGAAAAATAAATAAGAATAAATTAAGTCCTTTGGTTGCTCTTCTTTCTGTCCTAAAACAAAATAATAAAAATGAATTAATTCCTTTATATTTCAAAGTCACTTATAATTTTTAATAATGTTTGTGGATAATAAAGAAAATAGGTTTAACTTTAATATAAGTATATAATATTAGCTTAAACATAAGCATTTATTAATAGTAAAGGATATTTAGAAGTTTATTTTTTATATTGAAGCATTGTTAACTTTAATTGACTGAATTTAAATTAAATATTTCTGACAAATAAATTATTATTGTCAATTAATCTGTTTCCCTGTTTAATTTAATATTAATGATTATTAATTTTAATTTCATTTAACTTTGTTATTTATTGATTTATTCTAGGGTGAAATTAAATAATAAAAGAGAGATAATGAGAAGGCTCTACCTGATTTAGTATACGGGTTGGGGGTAAGCCGAGTAGGCGAGCTGCTGCCCTTCCTCTCCACTGACTTCTCCCTCGGGCAGGATGAGGTTCCTGGCGGCATAGTGGTAGGGCTCAGCGAAGGTGTGAGCCACAGGCACGGATGAGTCCGCAGCGACCTGAACAGAATGGAACTGCTGACTGGACATTCACGGCAGAGGTTTTAAATATATTCATAGATTTCATATAAACTTAATTTAACAAGGAACTTTTATCATTTCATTAAGATTTTGCAGACAGTTTACCCTCTAAAGGTTTTTAAATCAAAGAACAAAACCTTTCTTGAAAATATACAAATTGAAATCAGATGTTGGTTACCTTTTTGAAAATGTTGAAGACGGCGAGGGCGAGTGAGGTGACGAAGCTGAAGAAGGAGAGCTGAAGAGCGTTCCAGGCTTTGAGACCGAGGATACCGAGGGCCAGAGGAATGAGGGTGATTGCCTTCAGGAGGACCAAGACGATGATGGGAACAAGCAGTTTCCTCAGCTTCATCTTCTTACCTACAAGAAGAAGTGCAAATTCGTGCTCATGTACCATATTGGACTGAATTCATTTGGGAGATACCAATTTCCAATATCGGCGTTAATAGGTTTGAAGAATGTACCATCAATAGACTATATAGGTGAAAAGAAATACAATAGATAACTGAGGTAAGGGACTAGGTCGAAAGCTTTGTGTACTTTTAAGCTTTACGTACTGATTTCAATATAAGTTTCTACAAATGAAAATGTCTTAAGTGAAACTTGTATTAAGATCTGTTATAGATTTTTGAAGATCTAAGTGGAAAAATAATAAGTAAATGTACAAAACATTTTGATTGCTTACTTTTAGAAATTGGTATGTGGTTTTTTTTTATCCCTACATAGTTTTGAAAAAAAAAATTCAGAAACAGAAGTCCATAAGAAAAAATATTACAATTTCGTTAAAGTATTTTGTTTTGTACATCTTATTTTTTCTTTTGGTCTTCAGGTGAGTATATTTTTAAAATTTTCATCTTTTGATGATATTTTATTTATAAAGCATATTTAAGCGAGTATAATGCATTAATAATTTTCTTGTGTATATATATANAATTTTCTTATATATATATATGATATAGGTGACATTGTTTTTTATAGCTACGGATTGTGTATGGTCTACTTTAAATATTGTTTTCAATTATTGTGTGGTTTAACCGTTGGTGTTTCATGAGATGTAGATCTATGAATGATTGAGAGTCATATTCTTGTTAATAGGGTAATGAATTAAATTTGATGTTATTATTATTTAGTCTTTTTGTTCACTAGGTCTTATTTAAGTCTGCTTTGTTCCCAAATAATTTAAAATAGATTTAGATTAAAATTTTCCAATTTTTAGGCAATTTTTTAAAAAATTCTATTATGTTGCCTCAGTTGAACGATTATCCAAGACCGAGTCTACTCACTCCTGGCTTGGTCGACACCCTGTCCTTTCTCTTCAGGCAGCTTGACGGAAATGCTCTCTTCGGCAGCTGAGGCTGCGAGTTTGGTTCCTGCACCCAGATCGATCTCCAGGTCGTGGCTCTCGGCGAGGGACTCCAGACCTTCCAGAACATCGCTCGGCTTGTTGCTTGCCTCGGCGCTAGCCTCTCGCCTCTTGACCAGTCGTACCCCGTCGGACAGCTGTAACAAAAAACGAGTTTGATGGAATTTATATGGGCGTAACTAATGCCTTAAACCAATATACAAATGAAAGATATTGCTTTAAATTTTAATGTAACATTTTTTCAGCTTTTCAGTGATATTGAAGCAAATTAAAAAAAAAAAATATGAGTATTATCAGTTTTAGAAAAATTTAGAACATAACAGTTGTTTCAAAAATCATAGAATCGATTTCTACTGAATAATATTTTTACTGATTTTGACTAGACTACGTCAACGCCAGAAGTGTTATATAGTTATTGAATATTGCCAATTATCCAAATAATTAAAATTTATTTAACCGAGAACAATTTACAAATTTATATTAGAAACGTAAACCAAATTTCCTCCTTGAAAAAATCCCTAGGTCTTCCGCATATTAATTTTAGGCTTAATATAAATGAAACAAAACAAAATGGATTAATTTATAAAATTATAAAGTCATAAAAATGAACTGTTATCTCTGAATTGAACATGAAACTTTATGGTTAGAGGAATTCCAAACACAGCGTATTTAAAAAGCTTCAAGCTGGATGCAAGTACTATGTTATTAATTTTTTAAAAAGTATTTTCTATTTATTTGTCCCCTGCATAATATACACTTTAACCAAAAAATTTATAATTAATCCTCTTCTTATTAAAATATAGCCTTGTTCATTTGAAATTACAAAACTTTGGCCGATAAGTCGAAAAATCATCGATTTATAAAATAGCAACCTGTTATCAGTATAAGCTTAGTATAGACAATTTTACATGACCTATATAAGGCATTACCACTAGTTGTATGGTATACAGCATATATTTAACTATTTAATTTAAAAAAAACAACTATTGATGTTTTACTTATTTATTTTGTACCTCTCATTATACCAATTGGGATATGGGGAGTGGGGCATTTTGCAGCTAGCCATCTTATTCTAAACACACATGGTATTGCTGGAACTTTTTTTTTCCTCTAAAAGATTGAACTCGCTAAGTCAAACCTTGGAGTTCAGAATGGATTTCTTCATCTTATCTGAAGCACCGAATCATTGTTGTTTGCATAACCTAAACTATTTCTTTATCAAAATGACTACAGTAGGAGATAAAATGAAATACAATCATAATACTGTCCCATTTATAAGGTTATCAATAAAATTTTGGGGATTTTTATTTCGTACCTGCTTTATTGTTCTATAAAACAATTTTTCCTCAATTAAATTACAGTTATTTAGTTGCTGATAATTGATAGAAATTCTGATTTATTTTATGTTATTTTAGATTTGATTAGATAATAAATATTCTGGTTTAATTATTTTTTATTAACCAATTTTTTGTATTTGTTTTCCGACGAAAATAGAGTATTTTTATGAATTTACCTCAACTGCTGACTTGGAGGCAGCGTCCTCCAAGAGGTCGAGAGCCTTGTACTTAAGGCATGCTAGAGGCTCCTTCCCTTCCTTGCAGCGGGTCCTTAGGTCTGCGGCGAAGGAGAGAGCGATGAGGGCGGAGAATGCGACCAGACGGTACATGACTGAGTGGGAGGCGAGGAACGACTGGCCTTCCATACCCTCCAGCAGGACTTTATACCACCCCTTGAGGTGGGGGAGGGGAGGCGTGGCCGATTCCCGGAGGAGGAGGAAGGGTTCCATTACCCCTTCTACTTTCCTCCATAGGTTTGTTTTTCCGAGTCTTGAGAAGTTCTATCAGGGGAAGTTTTACTCAAATGGTAGAAATTCCACAAGACCATGCAACACAATGGGAGAATATCTTGGAAGAGAAATTCAAATAAATTCTGGAGACAAATAATAATTATTATAACTTTTCCAATATTATAAAATATATACATAACAAATAATTGATAACAAATGACATAATAAATAGAGATATATATCATTCTACTGAAGGAGGACAAAATGGTGGAAGCTTGTAATTACTGCTCTCTTCAGTAATTTTTACAAAAGCTCAAACTGGAATATAACTTAATACGTGTATTAGATGATTTTAGTTGGATTCGGTCAAGGTAGATCCAAAAAAATACAAATTTAAAAACAAAAGTGTATTTTTTTAAAAAGATTATTTTAAGCCATCTTCAATGCTGTAGAAATACAATGTCATGAGAATACAATAATAATTGACAATATTATAATACAGAATTACTCTAATGTAATGTGAAATCAAAAGTATGATTGTAGAAAGCTATGTAAGAGAATTTGAAAAACATGCAGACAACAAATTATTAAAAAATAATTGAATAACATTAAAACAGTAATTTACCACACCTGCCTATCATGAAGACGAGAGAGNTACTTAGTTTCAAATAATGAATAAATTTACTGTCATACTATGTGTTTACAAAACTCTCATTTTTCCGAGTTGAGAGGAAAATATTTTTGAGGACCATGTTATGGAAAACTATTAGAACGAAATATATCTATAAAAATATATTTTACACCTATTATCATCCGTAAAGTTTTTCGTAACTCAAAAAACAAAGATTATAGATTTTCGTCTCAATTTTAATCCATTATCCGACTTTCTTTCATCCTATTTTAAACGAAAAAGAATTCCTTTAAGAGCTTAAATACAGAAACAGTCGGAGAGACAGAGAGTCTGTTTTTGAAAATAAAAGATGCCACCCAAAGCTCAAAGTAACATTTGGAAATTTTATCAATTTTCTCAGAATGAGTTTATATGTTTCTCTATGATTTAAAAAAAAAATACATGCATAGAAAATTGTGTACTTTACACTCCTGCATAAATAAATTTTAGTAAAAACGGTATTAAGGAATTTTAGAAACATTGATTAGCGGATTGCGGACTAGAAATAACTACGAATTACATAATATGCGGCGAACTAGTAGAAATTAGTTCCAGCTATTGCTTGCAGTTTCTGAAGGTTTATAAATTAAGCTAACTGTGAAGAAGGATCTTTATGTGTGTCCTTGCCTTCTTCTTCTTCTTGCAGGCCTGACAAAGCCGGTTGTACTTGCGCACTTTCTTCAGCTTCACTCTCGGCCTCTCTCTCCTCCACTTCTGGTAGAGGGAGAAGGCCAAGTACTCCACCTTCCCCATCCTCTTGCACCTGGCCATTCTCTTCGCCAGCTCCACCCTCCGGAGGACGTTCCGGTGCATGTCCGCCCTCACTCCGTTGTACTGCTCTTCGGCTTGTAATATCCGCTTCCTCTCGGTCTTCCTCGACCTCTCGATCTTCCGCACTTCGTGGAGGGTGATCTCCTCCACGTAGGTCGAGGCCAAAGCCCGCTCCTCGACTGGGAAGCTTTCCAGCCAATTCCCAATTACGTCATCCGCTTCCTCTAGGAGTTCATTTCTCTTTCTTGTTTGTTCTTTGACCTTAAAAGGATAATACACATGAAAAATCTGTCCACCCAACTTATATACTGTTATATGTAAATTTAATTATAAATCGGAACTTAAATATTTCTATAAATGGAAAATGATTATTGATAAAATAATTAAAATGTATCTATTAAAAAAAATTAATTAAGAGTTTGCTAAATTCCTAAAAGCTTTGTCTTTAAGTACCATTTCCCCGATCTTATTTTATTAAAATTCAATTAAAGTCTTTCAGTTTTATATAAATAATGCAGTATAAAATATAATAATTCTGGGTGAACCTGTAATACATGCAATACTGATCCGATACAACCAAGAATCGACTTTATATTTTATTTGTTTGTAGTTTTAAGGCTATCAGCACCTATTCTTATATCTCATATATTTATAACTATAATCTATTTAGTATCTGAATACACACACCCACATAGATATTACATATTTATTATTTAATTACTTATATACTTTAAAAAGTAATCTTGTAGTTTTATTTCAATTCTACTAACTTCCTTCGTTATTGATGTATGGGTTCTAATTTACTTGGGGATTTTGAAAGATATGAGAAGTGAAGATCTCATGCCACCAAGCCCTTGACTTCTCTTACCTAAAAGATAATTTAACCTTAACCTATCTCTCCACGACCTTACCTCCATTTAAATTTTAAGAATGTTTAATGCATGTTAGTTTTGAGAAAATGAGGGATTCGCTCAAAGAATTTGTAAATAAAAACCCATTTTTGAGACAATAAATTTTTATTTCGGCGTAGAATAAAAACCTTTAGGTTCACTAAAATGTATTAATTTACAAACTCTTAGTCCAAATCTCTCTTTTCCTCAAAAATATCATACATTAAACTTACTTCCAAAGAAAATTCGGGAGAAGACGCTTAGAGACACCCCAAAATATACTTAAATTCTTAATATTTACCCTAAACTTTATTTGAGCGTTCTGGCAAAAATGTATGCAATATAATAGCTTTAAAATGTGTTTTCTTAAATTTGTATACTTTAATGTTATTCAAGAAAACCCATATTAAGCGAGTAATCTAAAATTGTAAATTCGAGAGTTGGTTAAAAAATTATATGTTTTGGCTTCTTCTAAAATGAACTGTTTCGGTTAAAATCTATTAAGGTTTAGAAATTTTAAGGAACCAAAATTATACAAATTTCAAAAATTTTAGAGTTCTTGAGTGAAGGACTTTATTTTATCATTTAATTAATTTCTACCTCTTTGCTATTCGTACTTGTCCTATAATGATGCACAATTAATTGTATTAATGATCTTTCCATAATGTTCTTTGGATTTTGTCCTCATTAAATATACCAATTGGTTATATAATAAATTTTAATTTAAGTGGATGTTTTGATATTGATGTATTGTTCTTTTTGAGAGTATCTTGCTTTTGAACCATGTAAAATAAGTTTTTCCTAATATAATTTATTATTCATTTAGAAAAGAAAATTATTTTAACCACCTTCACACATGATAATGAAATTTTATTAATATTTTCATCTTTGAAATTATCTGTTATGTATTTTTGACACAAAATGTTGTATTGTCTATTTATTTATTGTAGAATTGTATGTGTATTGAATAAAATCCTTCGTAGAATCAGTCATTAAATTTATACTCATCACCATAGAGATGTTACCAATTTCCAAGGTCTATTAAAAAGAAATAAATAAAGATTTTTATTGAATTTATAAAATCAATGTTTTCAGTATAGTTTTAACCCATAACTAAAATGTTAGTGTCACTAATAATTGTATATACACTTAAATATCTCAGACGAAATACAATTATTTCCAATGTCCTTTTAGTTTTTGTGTTTTAGGGTTACTTAATATATTTTATAAAATGTAATTTGAAACAAAAGCAACTTGTGATAAGGCAGCATCAAATCATGTTTAAATTTCTTTATTAAATACCTAGCGCTCACAACTTCAAGTAGGGGTTTAAAATAAAACTTTGATTCCACTGAGTTTTGTAAAATTTAGCTAAATTGATAAAATTATTGGTCTTAATTTACAATTATTTTTTCTTAATTTTCCAATCTAAACATAAGTGGCTATTGAAATTTTTTTTTTAAGAACATTTATAGATTTTTTTTTGTTTTCGTTGATTGACTACACCTGTTTATGGCTAAATATTTCTTTGAATTTTTAGGTTAACTTTTATTTTATTATTGCAAAAACTTCTATTCATATAAATAGTTTTATTGCATTTATCATAGCCTAATAAATGATACATTTAAGTAATTTTTTCTTTTAACTGTTGTGATTTTGTAAGCTGACATATAAGCTTATCTCAATTTGGTAAGGAATAGCATTATAATCTGTAACACTAGTTACAGAAATTTTTCAATTTATTCCTAATTATATCTTTTTCTATGGTCAATAGCTATCCATTGCTATGTAAATTTTCTTAACAAACATTTCTGTTATATACTGTGTCCATAACTATCACTTTAATTTTGTTAATACAATAAAAACGAAATTTTAATATATTTTTATAAATTATCCACATATTCATATTTTGGACTTTAATAAAAACCTATTTTTATTTTTAACAATTAGGCTGTTGAATTTCCTCGAGTATATATTTATTCCTGGCTTAGTTTTGTATTTTAAACACTTTAAAATACTTCAGCAGAAACATATAAAATTTAACCAGGCAATATCATTAGCCATCAATTAACAAATTCAATTAACACACATTTATAGATTAATCTTTGAAGGTACTAAATTATAAAATT